>QTSX02000248.1:0-113829 GCA_014839935.2 Entomophthora muscae | reverse complement strand
GTCTTCAAATAATGATATGTGCAAAGATTTGGTTGGTTTATCCTGTGATTTCAGGAATTTCTTGCCTTCCACAAATGAGTCTGGTTCAATATCCACCCATTTTGGAATACATACCTGCCCTTATCTGATCCTGGTATGACCTCACCCCAACATGACCCCCTATGCCACTCTGTTTACTTAACAAGTGATCATCATCCCTTGTCTACTATATAAGTAGAATCATTTGTCCTAATAAAGACAAGTTTGTCCACATTTGTGTTGGCTTTAATATTCTTAGGGCTTTTTCCTTTCCTTTTTGCCAAAAGGAATTTCACATCTTGTATTCTAGGAAATTAAGGTTTGTGCCCTTAATTGTGCCCTGAAGGCTAACCCAAGGCTAGCTTCAAACCTCAAATCTTTTTTTATAAAGATTTCCCGCTGTGTCCTCCTGGATGTTGTCCCCAGGAGCTGAACACAACACAGGCGTGTTATTAACACCTGCACAATTGTTTGGAATATTACAGTATCTTCTTAGATCCACCAGGCTCTTGCATCCACGTTTTGTCCTTATAGGGCTGATCTGGACAATCCAGCGGGGAAAACTAAGTGTGTGTTACCCCAGAGTGGCTGCAGTTTGCAGCTTCCCATTACAGAAGTTGCTAGCAGTTTCCTGAACACAATCCATCTGGATGTAAAAGGTTGTCTGAATCACCGTAACATCTGAACTATAATTAGAAATACAAATCTGTTAGATTTGAAAGATTTGGGTGCAAACCAAAATAGCCTTGACCATCAGAATTAATTCCAATAATAGCCTTGACCATTTTATCTATGCAGTCTAATTTACAACACCTGTAATAGATGGTCAAATGATAGTAGTGCCACCAACTTAATGATTAGTTGGGGAATCATTTAGCGAGTCACTCAGGGAATTAATTCCCTGAGAGGAAGTAATCAAAGATGTTGAGTATCTCCTTCTGGGGTTCTGGAAGGCGGAACCTTGGGAATTTTCTTGAGAGTGTTGGGGATACAGGCTTGGTATTGATCCAGTTTGTCATTGGGTACAGGGAGCCAGGAGTTACGTTGAGCTGTTCTTGCTTTGCATAGGTGGAGGCGGTCATGGTGCATGTGCTTTAGTTCTGTTCAAGCGCCAATATCTTTAATGAGTTAAATATTGTTGGGCTTGACTTCCATGAAAATGACTGGTCCTCTCAACCCTGGATCTAACTTGTGCATGTCATGATTGACAGCCCAGATTTTGTCCCCAACTTGGAAGTGTTCTTGTTGTAGTGGGATTGCTTCTCTCTTGACTCTTTTCTTTTCCATGTCTTCTTGGTCTTTCCTAGCACGCTGTACATCAGGGTCACTGTTGTCTATTATCTTCTTAGGTAGAGGTAAATGTGGACCTGTGGTAGTTCTAACAAAGACGGGCTTATGCCCATAGACAAGTTCATACAGGCTTTTGCCTGTATTACAGTTGACATGTGTTCTGCACACCATGAGTGCTGTGGGTAAAATTTCAACCCAGGCTTTTGGATTGTTATCAGATAGCTTACTGAGGGCCTCTACTAGCAAGCTGTTTAGTTGTTCTATCCTTCAATTTTCTTGCAAGTGGTACAGGCTGGCTGTGATGTGTCTTATTCTGTTTTTGGCGGGGTAGATATTGGTGACATTGGCCTTAAGTTTGGCGCCTCTGTCTGTGATCAGAAGGTCAGGTTTCCCAAACTTGGATATTATTTCTTTTCCAATAAATTGTCTCACATAATTACATTTGTGTTATTTTGTGTCTTGTGCTACAGACCATCTAGTTGCATAGTTGATAGTTGTTATGATGTAATTTTTGCCTTTTTTCTCACCAGGCATTGGTACCACAATATCCAGTGATACCACCCTGAAAGGTTGTGTGATTGACATTGGTATTGCTGACTTGAGGGGTGCCTTGAAGCAGGCATACTTTTCACAAATTTTGCATTGATCTAGTACTTCCTTGATGTTGTCCAGCATGTTGGGATGCCATTAGTGTGTCTTGAGATATTCATGCAAGTTCTTGTTATTGTTGTGTCCCAGATCTCTGTGGTATCAAAGGATTGTGTCTGTCACAAGTGACAAACTCCTGCTAGCCATTAGCATGGAAAACCCCCAAGTAAGAGACTCAAACCCCAGGACCCTGAAGGCAGCCAGCCTTCAGGCCCAGCTGCCCGCGTTTTTTTGGGCTCAAATCTGAAACTTATTTGACTTTGGAGAAACCACTGAGACTCAACAGCGTGAAACCTTCTATATTCAAACCCTGTCCCCAGAAGAATCTTCTTAGTCCAGTCAATGGGAGTGCCAACTCAGGCAATGATCCTTATATACCTGGGGCCACTGCCAATGGAGGATTGTGGAAGCTTCCTCAAGAACATGGGCCGCAAGATGATGAAAAAATTCTATGCCTCAAAGAAGGAATTTGAGATTCCCTGCCCCAGTCCAGCCAATGAAGAATTGTCCACGTTGAATGCCACTGAGGGTTTCCAACCCCTGGTAAATGATATCACCAGGC
This sequence comes from Entomophthora muscae, assembly GCA_014839935.2. Taxonomy (NCBI): domain Eukaryota; kingdom Fungi; phylum Entomophthoromycota; class Entomophthoromycetes; order Entomophthorales; family Entomophthoraceae; genus Entomophthora; species Entomophthora muscae. The sequence continues at coordinate 111,311 of QTSX02000248.1, read as the reverse complement.
CTAAAAGATTTTGCAAAAGGTTTTCCATGACAGATGTGCATACTTATACTCTGAGCCCGCCAGAAAGTTGCTCATTGCCATTTTTACATTAAAGTGATATGAACCTTTGATTCACCCAGGTTATCCCATATATAATTTTAGCACTTTTTAATTTTCAGGCTGATTCCTGTGGCTCTGTCTACTTCACTGGCCAACCACAAGAAACTGCAGACAAACCACCCAAGTTATACTATCCACCAAGAGAACCCTATGGCCCAGTACATTTTACTGAATACCCTCCCAACCCGCCTATTAATATTTCACCTTGGAAGATATCCTTATCTACAACCCAGAAGCCCAAACCAGAGAGACTGAGCTCATTGGTTGTGAATGAACCTGGATAACAGTGCCGCCCTTGATATTCTGTGACAATTATAACTACCTGTCTGCCTATCTAGTGCTTATGACCCCCCTGTGACCCTGCAGCCCAACTGCCCACAAGAATATGTAGCTGCCAGTGAATTCATCTCCATCCAAATATTTAGAGTTATGTACATCACTCTTACTGGCCTGGTTGATTCTATGGTGCCCTCTAGTGGCCCCTGGGCCATCCTAGGGAAGTCCCTATCATGTATTGTAAAGTTAGCACTCATCCTGTGATGGGCCCTTCCTTCTGGGCATGTGGGCCATCCACCCGCAAGTGCTCAGGAACCCACTTTAGGATGGATTCCTGACAGTGTCAATATTTTGTGTTGATGGGACATAGGGTACAGCATCTACACTTGTTAGTATGCGGTGTAGAATACCATAGACGTTTTTGAACAGATGTTTGTTCTTGAGGGCCTTTTCTTGTACATCCATTGTGATACCAGGTGGGAAGCTCTCTTGGAGATATTTCATTATTAACATAAATCAATCAGGGCCCTTGCTGTTAATACAGAGCAGATTCTAACTATAGCCTTTAAATTGAGTCTGAGATGATTAGCTCTTTCCCTAGGTTTTATTTGATTATCATTAGGTATCTTTGTAGGATGCTCATTAATCCATCTTGTTTTCTTTAGAGGTAATGTTGTGCTTTAAATCTTACCAGTGATGTGCGGATTGTAAACCCTGATGAGAAGGCAACTTTGGAGAGGCTTTGAAAAGTATTTTGAAAAATAATTATCAGGGAACCAATCTTGGGCGGCCGGCCTGTTGTCTTCAGGGATAACTTGGGCCGGGTTTTTTGTGGGCAGGGCCCACCACAAGAGAGGTGCTAACTTAAAAAGATATGAGATAGACTTCCCCACCCAGGACCACGGGCCAGAGGCCAGGATTATAATGTCATTCACCCCTGTGAGAGTGATATACACAATACTATACAGCATGCCAGTGTGATCAGTTGGGAGGCCGGGGGAGGAAGCAGGCATAGGTTTCAGGGTCACAGGTGGTTCCATGTGGATATTGTAGGCAGGAAGATAATTGAACTTCCCTCTGAACAATTTCAATGTTGAGAATATACACAGGCCTTGGCAGTTGTATCTGACAGCCAACTGTATGTGGTCCAAAGGACTGAGTTTGAGTATTCTTTCTGGGGTGTAGTCCTTGTATTCTGGATTCAAAGGGTACTCCGTGAAATGGACTGGGCCAAAGGGAACGCCTGGTGGACAGGAATTGACGGGTGGAGGGACAGGAGGGCCGGAAGATCTGGAGCTGATTTGATAGATGACAAATACAATATGTGGCAATAGCTATGTGAGTCAAAATAACATAACCTTTATTTAAAATGGTAATAAGGTTTGAACACGGGATCTATAGGCATATATAGCATCCTGCCTCCAAACTTAGTATTTTCCATAAGGGCTTCATCATTTATTGGGGAAAATGCAGGTGGGTGGTCAGAAGGCCCAAGTGCAGGAGCGGCTAAATGGCACCTCAGCTGGATGTTCTCTCATTGGGTGGAATGTCAAAATTGGTCACTTGATCTTCTTGATTTTGGGCTGTGGTCACAGGGTTGGGCTTAAAGCCCGTGGTTTCCTTTGGTAACTAAATTTGATTGGTCACCCAAGAGGACTTCAGGTTCATGAAGTTTGCAAAGGAGCTTCCTCTGCCTTCATTAGACAATTTGAGAAGTTCTTCCTTGGGCATTAACATGGTCAAGCCTGTGCTGTTATTCTGACTTCAGGACTTAGCAGGAGCTTCAGCTTGGGGAGGCTCAGTACCAAGAAAACGTGAGTGGACAGTCCCTGGGTCCATAGGGCTGGCGGGGATTCAGAGTCAGGGTTTGAATCCCGCTCTTGGGCCTGGGTTTCCAAGGGAAAGGAATTGTCAATCCTGAAAATAATACTTTTAAAGAAATAATATATTATGCTTTATAGACAAATAAATTGTGGAAAGACACAAGAGGGATCAATGGATGGGGAATCAGGAGAGTGACTTGGATCAAGAATGGGTAGATAGATGGTTGATTCAACAGGAAATATTTTTATTCTAAATTGGCAAGCCATTTGTTACAAAAGTAACAGTTTCAAAGCCCCAGGTGGGAATCTCCCCCGCCTCTTAGCCACCAGGTGGGGCTAGCAGGCAGGGGAGATTTACCCGCACCTGGATTTTTGCTTTTTAAAGCAAATCCAGGTGCAGGAATTATTCCCGCCCTGGTGGCAGCTGAGGGGCCCGCTTTGGGCCCCAAAAGCTACACCCAAGCCTTGGTAGATTTGGCTGGGCCTGGGCAGGCTATTTTTAGCTGTCCAGTAGACCCAGATCAAGCCCACCCTCCATTCAGTAATTTGGGGTCCCCAATTGGGGACCCCTTTTTAATCAAATTCTTTGGGCTCAGGAGAGCCTGCCAAGCCAGTCCAAAAGTGGTGATCAAATTGGGAAAAACCCCATAACCCCAGAAGCCAAACCTGCCAGAATCAATGGCCAGCCAAGCCAAGATGAACCACCAAAAAGCCAAACAACTGTTCCTGAAACCCCCAAAAATGACCATGAAGAAGCCAACCAAACAGCAGAACCTGAGATGCCAAGCTTTGCCACACAGATAGCATCAGAAGAATGCCCATAGGCATCTGCATGTGAGTAATTATATAAATCAGAAGCACTTGAAAAAGTTCTGTATTGTCATCCTTGCCAAATAAAGTTGTTATGAATCTTTGGTTCACCAATCTGTTTCCATACCTATTTTTGATACTTTTCCATCTGCATACACCCAAGCGTCAGTACCCATCCACTGGGATAGATATTCAGACTCCAGTTGACAAAACCAAAGCCTTTGACTACTACAGTTCACCCAACGCTCCATTTGGCCCTGTGCATTTCACTGAGTATCCTGCCAATCCTGACCACAAACCCTGGACATTGGAAGACTTGCAGTGGTACACCTGCCCAAACGCACCCAAGGAACCCTACCAAATTGTCCATGACATCAAAGCAATCATTGTCTACCCTTTGATCTTCAACAAGAAGTACAACAATCCTGCTGCCTACCTGGTCCCCATGGAACCACCCCTGACACCCAAACTGACTATCTCATCCCCACCCACTTCTGATGCCACTGGCCAGAGTAGTCAATTCCTGGGAGTGCTTTACCTGGCGCTCACAGGATTGATTGACTCTGCCTTGCCAGCGGCTGGGCCTTGGGCTATGTCTGATAAGGCCCTTTCCTACCTGGTAAAGTTAGGTCCCATCATCTGGTGGGCTATGCAGGTACCTGCTTTGACTCCTCCCTCACCTGCTGGAGCTTCACAGTACTCTTGGTATCCTGAAACCATTGGGGAAATGGGTTGGCACAAAGTCAGGCAATATATGGTTGTTAAGTTAGTTGGTGCTAACTGGAGTAGTTGAACATAGAACCTTTCACAGTTGTTTTCTCTTGGTTTATCCCAGAATAGCATTGTAATTTATATTTTAGTGATGGGAGCTCATAACATTATACCAAATAAAGGTTAAGCCAACCTATATTTTTTGGCTTCTTATGCCTAAAAATTGCTACCACTATTGAAATATCCTTTGATTTTTTGCCAGAGTGGGGCTTCACAATTTGGTTTAATTTGTCCTGGTTTACTTTCTGTCTTCTATTTTAGTTTCCAGATGCCACACTCAGTTTTTAGATTTACTGGTGGCTTTTATTTACAATGTGAAATTTAGTTGTTGGATTTTAAAATCCTGCAATTTCAAAAATAGCAAACTTAGTCAACCCTGTTTGAGGGGTTGAACACCTCATTTCATATTCCTGTCAGGTCACTTTTCATATACAAAATGTAGAAATGGCATGAAACTTGCAATGTGCCTAAAAGATCCTGTGCTGTGTTTTAATTGGATAAAAAGCCAAAAATCAATTTAATGTGGATAAAGGCCAAGTCATGCTTCAGATTGCAAATAATGTAGCTGGATCTGACAGTCTTGCATTTTTTCAAACAGGTTCTGATTTTATAGTGTTGTGGCAGACATTTTCCAGGCAGAATCAGACTATTTACTTCTTTTGGATGATAAGTTGGATTCCCTAAGACTAAGGAGTCCATCTTTTCCTTGAATATCTGGGTGGGGATGGCACCATACCTCTCCTTAATTTATCTCCATCTGATCACCATCCAGCAGGAAATGAGGGCAGAAAGCAAGAAAATTTGACTGCAACAAAAAATGATTAGATCATATATTTGCTAAAAATAAAACAGTTTTTGGCATATTTTATATTTTAAATTTTATTAGAAGCTTGATCTGGAAAATAAAAAGGATCTTACATTGGTGGCTCAAAAAAGGGCCTGATTTCAGCAGGATTGGATATCACTTGACTCCACTAGGATTTGGTCCCGATTCAGCTGGGAAGGCTTGTTTATTATAAAAGCAGCTCTCGGGCTGAATCTGTCACAATTCTAAGCTATGGAGCATCACAGTCAAAGCCAAGATAATAGATTTGAATGTATGAAATGGTTTTTTGGAAGAAGTGTTGTAGTGAACAACAAATATTGAATATTCAACACAAATAGAAAAGGGGGATACAAGGGCAAACCACAGCAGGAGACAGCAGCACCTGCCTCTGCAGATCAGTTACAACAAGCACCAAAGTATAGTGAAAGAGATAACTATGGTTTATTGGGGGTCAAGGAAGTGAGAATATAGGTCAGTTACATAACTTTGATTCAAACTAGGGCTGCTTCGGCCAGTTTCTGGCTTCTGACTTCAAATATTTATTTAAAAACGTTTAAATATCAGGTAATTCCGTTTTAGTTGCAGTAGTCTAGGGCCGAAAACTAGCTGGACTGAGCCGAAGCATCCCAGGTTGTCCCTATGTACGACTTGTAATGATTTCATTGCTGGAAAAATTATGGTCGTTGATTGGGTGATCTGCTACCAAGGTTGCCGCATCAACCCCAGTGCAGAATATATAGGTTCTTCAATAGATCATTAATGTCTTGTACAGCAGCATCCTGCATATGATTAATGCGAGCGGAGAAGAGTTATTCCGTGTCTGATATTTAATCTCAGCCTCCACGTACCAAGTGAGCATGTTTTTCAACGCTTTGCTACTTGCTTCAATGCTCCTATCGCAATTCAAGGTAGGTCCATCCTTGTTTGCCCTTGTAGATTTAGTAGCACCAGAATGGATAGCTACTCCATTAGCACTTGTACAGGCCATATCACCTCTCGATGCAAGCCTCAAACCTCATCTATTGGATGAGCCATTCCACCAATCAAATATCACACAAGGAGCTGTGCGTGAGCACATTACAGCATCCTACTTGAGCTACTGTACAACAAAGATTATTCAAAGTGGGAAATGCTCGCATGGCCAGTTCCAGCAGATACAGTCTGTCACCAACCAAACAACACAGGCATATGCCGTAGTGGCACTTGATTCCAAAAACAAGTTGGTTGTTGTTTCATACCGCCCATCACTCCACCCAATCAATTGGATCACCAACTTCAACTACCGCTTCACACATCTGCCTGGCTACAGCAAAGACATCAAAGTCCACCGAGGCTTCCTTGAACACTTGACTTCCATACATTCCCTAATCACCCCAATAGTCAAAGATCATCTCAACCAACACCCAGACTACACACTCCACATCACAGGCTACAGCCTTGGTGGCGCCATCACCACACTTTCTATCCCAGCATGGATGTCTTTCCTCGAAGAAAACCAACTCTCCACCAAAATCCAATTCTTTTCGTATGCCACGCCAAGAGTGGGCAACCACGCCTATGCTGCTCTTATCAACTCTTACCAAGTCCCTGTTATCCGCCTCTCCCTCCAAAACGACATTGTCCATCACCTGCCGCCATACTCCAAAGGTTATGTCCACGTGGGCCAGGAATTCCATGAACCCATCTACCCCCGCGTCATGATTCAATGCAGCAACTTGTACGACGAAGACCCTGAATGTGGCTATTCTACCAACAAAGAGGTTTCAGCCATTGCTCATCTAAAGCCTCACCATGGGTTTATTTCCCTACCTCCCTACAATTAATCTCGTAATTAACATATATATAATCCCTAAACACTTAAAATATATTCAGTATAACATTAAATCAACGGTAATCATATACTTGCAAGTGTAAACCCATTTTGTAAAGATTTTTATTCTTCAACACCAGCTACGAGTAGGATCCTTGTTTATAGTTCATATAAAATCCAAAGTAAAATCCCCTTTTTCAATCAATTTGATTAAATACTGAGCACCAAGCTACTAAGGTTCCCGATGTTCAATGTGTGAGATTAGGGAGGGGTTTGACTGAAAAGCTCCAGGAATATTCCGAGAAACTCACTGATCGTGGATTGTTTATCCAAAGTGCTTAGAACATGCTATTCATTGAATAATTCGGTACCCACTTCAATTCCGATACAGGTTTTCTGAGATACTAAAATCCGACAATATGACATCACTTTCATTGCTTTAAGGGTGTATTTCATTTTAATTTTATGAAAATGATGTCATATTGTTGGATTTTAGTATCTCAGAAAAACGGTATCGGAATTGAAAGAAGTGCTGATAATTCCTGTACATCAGTTTGAAGTGCATGGTCTAGCCACACACTCCAGCTAAACTGTTCCAGAGAGGGGATACCTAGGCAGATTTAAGAAACTTGATATCTCTTGAATATCCTAGCTAATAGCATGGTGATCCCTTTAATTAGTATAAAATATAATGTACTTTTTTAATTTTTGATTCAGGTTCAACTTAATTTAAACTAGATTTCTTATACCAGGTTATAAATTGCCTTGCAGTGGTTTTCATAGCTATGGCGCTAAGCAAAATCAACTCAGATGCAAACAAAATCATAGTATCAATGTAAAGCATACCATCCATTAACAAATATCTGGGGTGTTAATAGGCAAAATGACCCAACAAAGCAACAAACAGCTCAGACTCCAAGTGAAAATGATTTAGGTATAATCCAAAATTCATGAAATCACAAGCAAAATTGGGTCAGCTGTCCTTTGGTGGACATACTTTTATCATGTAAATTGGTGATAAAATACCCTCAGTTGCAGTTGGTTAAATCTCAAACCAAAAACAAAGCATAAATGGCAAACCAATCTGCAAAAAAAATCACTAAGTCAGTGTATGAAGTGAGCTGTAAGCAAGTATCATACCCTGGTATCTAAAATAAGACACACAATATGAGACTTGAATCATAAAAATACTGTTCTGGCTATCTAAATTTGGCATAAAATCTGAAGAAATTGGCTGTAAATTGATTTATCAAAATTATAATGGGTTGCATACAACCAAAAATGACTAATTAAGATATATAAAAACCTATAAACAAGAAGTTGGGTAATGTATATTCTAATCAAATAATCATATTCAGATAAAAAGCAAAATTTGAAACCAGGGTTATAGCTTGCTTTGGTATTTTATTCTACAGTAAGATGGAAGGAACAAAACAGTTAAACAACAATGAAGTTGGTGCTCACTGTAGCCAGAGACATCCCTAAAGGCAAAAAAGCAGAAGATGAAACACAAGTGCCCTTTCAGGAAGGAGGAAAATTAACAGTGAATAATGTTTAGATCACACAAAAACAATAGCTAGTTCAGGATGCACATGTTAAAAAAAAGCAGAGCATAAACCCAAGGGTTGTAAGAGAGGGGGCTAAACTAAATAATTTTGGCTTCCATCTGGGTGAGACAAATCACCAGGATGTCATCCAGTTAATCACTGGGATGGCCACTCTAAAAGAGGACCAAAGGAAAGATACTGGGGACACCCATGGGAAGTAGGCATTCAATCCCATCAACCCCAATCCAGTGAGCACCCAGGGAGTACATGTGGGTCCATCCTCTGGAGCTTCTGGAGACTTGTGAAGGTCAGGAATCTCCTCGGCCAACTAGGGGGAGGGGCCCCAAGAGGTTCCTTAGTGGGAGGAGCATCTGAGTTAACAACAGGGGAGTACAACTCTAGGTTGTCACACGTGAGGCTTTTAACCAGGATCTCTCCAGAGGAGAGAAAATTACTGGCCTTACCAGAAAGATCCTCCAGCAAATGCAGTATTATGGAAGGATCATCTCCCACCCTGTGGGCTGAGGAAGAAAGGCGGTACCAGGGATCAGGAGAAGTGGTACAGATAAATAACAAAACTGAGGCCAAAGAGAATATTACAAATTTGAGAACTGGGATTATCATTTTCAGAATCAGCATAAAATTTCAAGTCTTTTGGTGTACTTGAAGGCTAAAAATTTAAAGGGAAATTGGCTAACTATAGTAGTTTTATAGCCAGGTAGGTCAATTAAAGTCCAGGCCTTGGAGTGGCCTTGCACTAAGCTATAAAAGGCTTTAACAGAGCTAGTGTGAAAAGCAGGTTTGAACTGGAGCAAAAACCAGTAAAACTCCAAGTAAAAGTAGGAGTTCATTCTAAATTTAAAGTAGCAAACTAAATTCAAAGTCAGTTTTTGAAAGCAGAAGTAAGCTAGTATGAAACTATACACTGACACCAGTTTCTGCAGATACAGGAAAGCAACAGGAATCCAAGGAACCGTAATAAAGATGAAAGTATAAAGAATTATTACTAACACCTTGTAGTATAGAGAGCTCCAAAAATTGAAGCCAATATAACAGAAATGATTCAGTAAAACCAATAGCTTTAATGTGAGTAAAGAATGAACAAGCAGGGGACCAAAAGTCATCTTGCTTGACCTTAAGAGAATACTTTCAGGTTGTGTGGTCACTTGACGCTGTTTGCTTAACCTGACTGGTTGGGGGGAGAAATTTTACTGGCAAAACCAGGGACACTGGAGGGTTCCATACTAATTTCTGAACCACCATTTGATTGACTGGTGAGGTTTGTGATTCTAGAGATCTATTTGAAACTGGGGGGACCAATGTGGAGTGTTTTGATTGACTGACCTTAATAGTCTTTAACAGCAGTCAATACCAGGCCAACAAATAATCCAAATTAATCAGTGTTTCTTCCCAGAGTGGGGCAACAAAAACAGGAGAGTTCATGGGGTATGCTAACACAAATCTTTTGTCCACTGTATGGGCCAAATCCTCAAAAGAATTGAGCGGTTTGACTGGTTTTTGGGAGGTTTTATTTGTGTGGTGGAGGAAAATTGTCCTGTTCAAGGCCAAAGGGGGGAGTAATTTTACACATCCTAGGCACAAAATCTGTCCTTAAGACCTGTTGGGTTAGTTGTCACTGGGTGAGCTATTTTCAGCTTTACAGTTACCCCAGTTAAAGCCCCATCTTCTTTAAGGAATTTGGGGCTCCCAATTAGGAACCAACTAAAAAAAGAATTTATTCCAAGCCTGACAAGGCTTGTCTGGCCTGTCCTTAATTAGAAATTAAAATACAGTACTCCCATGACATCTGCAACCCATCCCTCAACAACCAATGGCCAGATGGGAAGAGATAAGCCACTGGTAGGCCAAACAATTACATTTGATAATACTATCAATAGTGGTATGCCTTCCAATCAGATGCCAGGAAAATAAATGCTAAAACATGCCACCCAGATAACCAGAGAAGTGCATAATGAGGCACCTGCAGGTGAGTAGATATTTAGGTTCATGAAACCCAGTAAAACTAGATTATACCATTCTTATCAAATAAAGACATTTATGAACCTTTGGTTTATAAACATGTTATCTTACCTTCTCCTCACACTTTTTCATCTGCAACAACCCAAACATCACCACTCTCAATCAAGAGTAATATACCAAGCCCCATCTGGAGACCCAGAAGCACCCAACTACAACTGCCTGCCTGACACCCCCTTTGTTCCTGTGCACTTTACTGAGTATTCTCCCAACCCAGACCAAGAACAGTGAGCATTGGAAGACTTACTGTGGTAGACCAGACCAGAAACTCCAAAATATCCATATTACCTAGTCCGTGACGGCAATGTCATTACTATATATCCCCTCATATTCAACAACCCAGTTGCCTACCTGATTTCAATGAAGTCTCCCCTGACACCCAAACCAACTGTTTCAGCCCCACCCACTTGTTGCAACCAAGTTTCTATCCTCACCTGCCAGCATATCTTACAATACACAGGGGGCACTCAATGAGTTGCCCCTTGATGTATCTAACAACATGAACCAATCTGATGGCAATGTCAAACAACAGACACTTTCTCCTAATTAGGAGCGCCACCAATTTGACCTGCTGATCCTGCACAAATTATTCCTTGACTTCAAACCCTACATGGAACACACCACTATGCCACCCCCTGTGGCCTTGTAGCTTTCCCCATATAGTATATTGACCACAATATTCTACAATAAACTACATCTTATCCTAATTGTTTTGTCCTTTTTATTGGACTATTGTCTTCCCAATAAAATACTGAACTATCATTGGTTCAGTTGCAACAGTGATAGAAGTGATAGGCTCACAACCTACCTAAGAGAAAAATTCTCCCAAGAAAGGACAGAGTACAGGCTGTATGGCTACTCCCCACCAAGAAACCTTCCTTCTAATCCCCAAGGGGGACATCCCTAAGGATACATTTTATCCAGGACTAGCTGGTACTTACAAGCATGTATAATTGTCTCTGCCTTGGGCAGCGCAACACAAGCGTCACCATGCTCCAATTGGACCTTTCTCAATGCATCTTAAACCTCCAGCTTAAGTATTTTGCAGGTGGTGTAGAAGGAGCTGACATTGTTAGCTGGCTCCATTCTACCAAAACTCGCCTTTGTATCTATAAAGTGCCTGAGCCCATGTGGGTTGCTACCGCATCTGGACGCCTCACAGAGCCTGCTGCTGTGTGGTTCATCAACTGGGCAAGAGAAAAGAGTTAGATGTCATTGGGCACCATTTAGGGACTCTGTGAAATCCTGCTAAAGTGAAACCTTTTCACCAATCATGGTGGGAACTCCTCTCCATGTCATTAAACAGACAGGGTCCTTCCCCAAATACCTTGCAGCTTGGCAACAAGCCCTTGTTGCTGCCCCAGAAGCTGTCACTGACAGGAAAGCCATGCTCCTCACTTTAATAGTCAATGGGCTCAAACCCCATATCTGTAAGTGGGTTCCTGTGGGCCGTTGTACCTCCATTGAAAACTGCTACAAGGCCATCATGGAGGCCAATAACCAGGCTTTAATGGGCTTCTGCAGATCTAACAACGCACCACCTCAATCTTTTCCCACACCTGAACGTGCCCACAATCAGGTGGGCTGCCATCAGTCCCGCCAACAAGAGAATGGGGTTAAGCGTCTCCGCAAGGGGGAGCTCCAATTAGCGCAATTGAGGACCTAGGAAAAGCCTGAGGGTTGTAGATACAAGAGGTTATGCAACCCCACTTGATCCCCACTCTCAATCTCTCCTTGCAAAAAACCCCTGTTATTACAATGTAAACAATGTCAAGACTCTTGATGTATTCCAGGTCCATAGTGACTACCCCATTCTCCAAGCAAGCCATTCTTCAAATAAAGTAACCTGCTTAGCCTACCTCTTCTTTTTCTGTGGGAACACTCACAAACCTTTGGTAGACACTGGGGCCAATCACACCATGGTTGACCAGGAGTTTGTAGATTCTCAACAACTAGACCAAGTGCCTAGTCAATTCAAAGCAGTACAAGTAGCTGACTCCCGCAGAGTGGCAATTATCTATGAGATAGTATCCTTCTCTGTGAGAATGTGGAATTCCCAGGTCAAGCTTTCTGGGCCGATAATGGCAGGACTCAGCCACAACGTCATTGCTGGTCTTGAATGGCTCCGGTACAACTGTCCTTATATCAAATGAGACACATCTGTAATCACCCTCAACAGAAATGGGACAGGGTTTCAGATTTATCCTATTGAAATGAGCAAGTTACTCCATGATACTGTATTTTTCAGACTCACAGAAACATGTATGTACAACTTCATGGGGGAATCTTGACTTTAATCAATGCTCAGTCAAAGTCATCTGCACTAAACCACCTGTGGCCCCTCTCTTGACCACCTCACCTCCATCAGCACTTGCTGCACTCCTCATGGAATACAAGGACGTTTTCAGTGAAATAATGGATCAACTACCCTCTCCCTGAGAAATACAGCATGCTGTTCAATTGCAAGGGTTGCTGCCCAAGGCACATTCCCTTTACTATCTGACTCCCAAGGAAGACAAGACTCTCTGCCAACACCTTGTGGACGCGCTTGATAAGGGCTTTATCTTCCCCCTTCCTCTTGCTATATGGGGCTGTAGTCTTCTTTGTAGCCAAGAAAGGCAGGTCCCTTCAATTGGTAACCAACTACGTGCTCTAAACAAGGTGACTGTCAAGAAAAAATATCCCCTGCCACTGATTGACAACTTTTTTGATACACTTGCAGGTGCAAAGGTCTTCAGTAAGATCAATCTCACCGCAGGGTATAACAAGATCTGTATTGCACCAGGGGATGAGGCAAAAACTGCCTTCCACGCACGCTATGGGTCGTTTGAGTGTTGTGTCATGGACTTTAGAATGACCAACACTCCCTCCACTTTTGCCATGTTGATGAACAAAGCATTTTAGGATTTGATTAGAAAATGCGTCATTGTGTACCTTGACAACATTATTGTCTTCAGTCAAGACCAAATCACGCATCTCTAACACCTCTGTGCTGTCCTCAACACCATTTGTAAAAATCAGCTGAAGGCCAAGCCTTCCAAATGCAAATTCCTCCAGTCAGAGCTCTTATTCCTTGGGCACACCATCTCTGCTCAAGGGATAAAGCCCAACCCTGCCAAAATTAAGGCAATCACAAGCATGCCACCCCCACTGACGTGGGCCAGGTGTGTACTTTTTTAGACATGGTTGCCTACGTGCAAAAGTTTATTCCCAACTGCGTAGAACTAATTGCACCCCTCACTGAACTCCTCAACGCCAAACAGCGCATTCATTGGACCCCTGCCAGAGATCAAGTCTTCAAGACGTTGAAGCAAAGACTTACAACTGCACCTGTTATTAGAGTGAAATAGTAAGCTACATGATTCAAGGACAAACAATGAGGGTACAGTAAACAAATTTTAAGTTGCTTGAGAAACAAGAGACCAAATTGAGAGGACAGCTTAATCATCTTGGTCCCAGTGGCAGTGTAGCAGAAGATGAAGTTAAAAAATTTCAGAATGCAACTGATTTGCAGGGGTAAATTAGAGAAAGAATCTAAAGGAGTTGATGTAAGAGAGGGGTGTCAAACTAACTAAGTTTGACTCCCATCCCAGAAGAAATATTCACCAGGATACCATCCAGTGTATCACTGGAATGGCCGCTTAAACAGGAGTCCAGAGGGAGGATGTGGAAGACAGTTGGGGGAAGTAGGAGTTAAACCCCATCAGGGTCATTCCCACAAGTAGCCAGGGGATGCGCTGGGTACTTGGCGCCTGAGGACCAGGTGCGGGCTGAGGAATAGGTTATGGTTCTTCCACTTGTGGTACTGATGAGGGGGAGTCCTTTGTGTATGAAGGGCCAGGAGGAAAATCCAGGGAAGACAAGTCCTGGTCATCACAAGTGCGGCTCTTCACCAGGTACTCACCGGAAGTGATGAGGTCCTGCACTCTGCCGGGGAGATCCTCTACAAAATACAGAAGGTGAGAGGGGTTATCACTCACTCTCAGCACTAAGGAGGAAATCTGTTCCCAGAGGTCCAGAGAAGTAGACCAGATGAATAATAGAACTGGGGAAAAAGTAAAAACCACAAACTTACAGATAAGAATAAGCATTTCTTAATGGAGCACCAAAGAAATAGGGTGTCAGGATTGACAATTTGTTACCCCTTGAAACCCAGGCCCAAGGGCAAGATTTGAACCCTGAACTAAAATTCCTGTGGGCCACTGGCCCCATGGACCAAGAGCCCACCTGTCTGCTTTTTTCTGAGATTGAGCCCCGCAAGCTGAAGGCCCTGCTAAGTCCCAAAGTCAGAATACCAGTACAGGTTGAATTATGATGGTTCTTGAGGATGAGTTTCTCGAATTGTCTAATGGAGGCAGAGAAGGTGGGCCCATGTTGTGAATTGGGCCTGGTTGACGTCTTTGGGGTTAACGTCTCTAGTTGCTTGGTAGAGTATAGCAATAGGCCTAAACATGAATTAATACAGGTCCAATGCTCTGTAGTCTTTACCTTTAATTAATAGGTAACAACTGAGTTGAGCAAAGGCAAGATTTAATGTGAAAAGTGTCTTTTTATTTGGAAAGAAGGGAAGTTTATATACCATTCTGGCTGCACAATGGATGCAGAAGTGTTATTAACACCTGCACCATTGTTAGGAACATTATAGCATCTCCTGATATCCACCAGGCTCTTGTGTCTATGTTCTTTCCATCTTAGGACAATCTGGACAATCCGGCAGAGAAGAGTGGGTGTGCATTACCCTGGAGTGGCTGCAGCTTGCAGCTGCCCATTACAGAAACTGCTAGTAATTCCTGAACCCAATCCAACCTGGATGTAATAGTACAGCCATCCTATTGTAACGTCCAAGATGCAATTAGAATTACAAATCCATTGGATCCAAAGGATTTGGGTGCAAATCAGTTTAGTCTTGACTATCAGGATTAATTCCACTGATAGCCTTGACCATTATACACATGCTGTCTAATTTACAACATTTCCCACCACTAGAATGGGCAAGGGTATAAATAGAGGGCACAGCACTCAAGGATTGCATATGTCAGATAACCAAACTAAATCACCAAGGGCTTTCAAAACTACTACCATTAGGGCCAGAGTTGCAGCCAGTAAAGCGGCCAGATTGACTAAAGAAAGGAGCACCCAGAATAAGAGCCAGAAGAGGGAATAACAGTTAGTTAAGCACGTACATACTTCTCAGGCACAGGAGCCAGTGGTTCAACTAGAGGCTCAAAAGGAGAAGGGATCACCTGGTTTGATCTTTTAGTCTTCTGGACTGGAAGGAAGCCAAGGAGGTCAAACTTGGGAAAGGGCCCCACCTTCATGCCTTATTTCAAGAAGTGCTGAAGGATCCCTATGTATTAACTCAAGCTAAGGTCAAGGAGGGGACTTTCTATCATTTCTGTTTTGACCAAGAAGCAGCACTGAAGTTTGCTGAGAGTCAACTTCAAGCATTTGAGTGGCAAGGGAAGAAGTTTGACCAGGAACAGATAGACCTTGTTTTGGTGGTACTCTGGGGGATGATCAGGGCCTAGTGCCATAAAGGAAGAGTGGACATGGAAGTAGCCAGCTGGGTTAATAAGGATTGTAAGAACTTCTGTATCCAACAAGTGACAGCTGGTCTGCTTACAGTCTTTAATCTTAAGAGTAAGGATATGTATACTTGGTTGGCCTTGCTTGGGCACCTTCTCACAGCTCCTTCAGATAAGCTAGCAGTGTCAGAGGTGGAGAATGCTCCCATGTTGATAGAGGGACTCATGCAGGAAATCTACAAGCCAGATATTGCCTTGAACCAAAAGTACTGGAGCAGAGAGCATCTGTTCTGGGATGCCTTGGTAGTGGGAATTGGGTTCCCCATCTGTATGGGCCTCAACCAAGCACAGGCTTGGGATAAATATCCTGATTACCCTATCTTCTGTCTGTGGCACTTTAAGGAGGACTATGCGGAGGAGTACATGGCGACCTGTGTGGTCCTTCTTACAATGACTTGTCATTTAAAGGCAGTGGTCTTCAAACACTGCAAGTTCAAATAAAGCCTTTTTTAGTATATATACCTTATTCCTTTATTTCTGAGATGTGGAAAACAACCCATGGCATTTTTTTATTAGGCTTTTCTTTTTCTGGATTGCTGTCCTAAAGGGGGATTACTCCTGATCACTAGGAGCCATACACATGTATTGCACATGAACTCTGGTGACCAGTTGTCCAGTGGAAGGTTCCTTCAATGTATAACTATCAGGACCTACTTTCTGGATGACCTTAACAGTTCCTTGCCATAGAGAGGCAAGTTTGCTTTCACATTCATAGCCTCTGTTGCTGTAGAAGTAGACTAAGTCTCCAATTTGATAACTAGGGAGGACTGGACGTTTAGCTTGGGTAAGCTCCACATCCTTTTTCTTGGTGTTGAGATTGATAGTATAGTCTTTGGCCTGTATTCTGATCAAAGTCTGAGCTAGCTTATGAAGATAGGCTTCTGGAGTGACAGCTGGATTAGGTTTCACCAAGGAGTACAGATGAGGGGGTAAACCAGGCTGACGTCCATACAGGAGTTGGAAGGGTTTTTTTCCTGTTGCTCTATGATAGCCAATGTTGTAAGCTAGTTGGCTGCAGGCAGGTAAGTGTCCCATTCTGACTCATTTTGGTGCGCTAGTTTCCTGCAGATCTGTACCAAACTTCCATTAGTCCGTTCAACCATTCCATTAGTTTTGGGATGGTGTGGGGTAGATAATGTGCCTCTGATACCCATCAGTTGATTTAGTCTGGGTATCATATAGCTAGTGAAGTTGGTTCCATTGTCAGTTAGCGTCATCTGAGGGATCTGTGGCGGTATATGTTGTGTTCCAAGATGAACATGGCTGTAGTGAGTGCAGACTGATTTGGGATAGCCTTGGCTTCAATCCATTTAGTCAACTGGTCCACAGCCACTATGATGTACTTTTTTTCCCTTTTGAGACTGGCAAAGGTCCCACCACATCAATGGCCACAGTATGAAAGGCAAATCCTGGGCAGATCAGCTTGTACTGGAATCTTGCAACCTTTGGTCGTTCAATATTGCAGTCATGGCAAGCAGTCAAAATCTCAGCAACATCAGAGGGCATTCCTTCCCAGTAGCAATGCTGCTGTAACTGAGCAAGGGTTTTTTGTATTCCTCTGTGTCCTGTAGCTTTGTGTGAGGCAACTACTAAGTCTGTTCTGAGTGAGGGGCGTACATATAGCAACCAGTTATCCTTGTAAAGCTTAAAGAGTTGTCCATCTTTAATCTTGGTGTCCACTGAAAGTTTCTTAAGAACATTTTGGATTTCAGTGGGCTCTTTCCCCCACAAAAATTGGTCAATCAGTAGTTTTTCATAGAGCTCATTGGCAATAGAGGACACAAGGGCAATGGTAGGCAATCTTGAGAGGCAATCTGCATTCTGATGGACTTTGTCAGGAAGCCAGTCATAGGTAGAGGCATTGGGCAGCTTGGGATGAGGCGCAGCTGAGCTGGCGGGTAAGGCCCACCATAGAATGGGTGCTAACTTGATAATATAAGATACGAAACACCCAAGTAAGGACAAGGGTCCAGAGTTGGGGACCATGAAATCCACCAATCCTGTCAAAGTAATGAAGAGTACTCCAAACAGTTGGGTAGAGGTGGTCCTGGCTGCGTCGGTAGGTTCCAGTGGGCAGTCTGGTCTTGGGGTTAATGGTGAAGTCATGGGAACAAAGTACGCTGGTAGGTAGTGGTACTTGTCTTTGAACAATAAGGGCGGTATCTTGACCCTCTTTCCTTTGCTTACTATGTATTTGGTACTTCTAGTCCTTGCCAAAGGGTCAGCAATGAGGATGGTTTCCAAGTTGTACTCCAAATAGGCCGGGTTGGGGGGGGTATTCAGTAAAGTGCACAGGTCTAAAGGGGGCTCCCAGGGGATGCTATAATGCCTGGAGCAGTTTGGCAGATTGATCTTGGGAGGGGGCAGTGGCCTGGAAGTCTACTTGACTGGAATTAAGATGGAAGATCACTAAGACTAGATATGGTAAGATTTGTTGGAACCAAAGGTTCATAAAACTTTATTATCAAAAATGATATGGTCTTCACCATACTGCTGGGGTTTTTATACCATGGGACTTTGCTTCTTCAATTTTGCAGGGTTCAGGTTTGCAGACAAGGCACTGGCGGGGCATGGATCTTGGATTAGAGTCTTGAGGGCAGCAGATCCAGGTAGCACCTGCTCTGGTGAATAGAAGTGGCAATGCTTTGTTCCGCCGCCACTGTTCACTATGTTACTTGAGTAGTTCAATTTCACTACCCTCTCTGGACAGAATGCTAGCAGTTGCTGGTGGTCATTGGCAGAGTAAAAAATAGGTTTTGTTTTAACCTCCTTAAGGCAAGCTGCAACCTCTGCATAGGTTTGGGTCTTTGGTGGCTCAAGGTTGGCATCAATCTGATGACCATTTGGGGAATTGTCCTTGGGAGAATGGTGGGTCTCAGAGTAACTTGTCAACTTAGGTATGCAATTTGGCAAGTGGTCAGGTTCCTGTCCACTTTGCGTGACTCGAGTAGTCTTTGGAGGGTCAGGGTTTGATTCCAGGGCATCCAGAGTTGATTCCAAAGCTCCAGTATTGGCTCTTAGCAGGTTGGCAGTAGGTCCTTCCCTAACCTCTGTTAACCAGGTCACATTTCCTTTGTAGGTATGGGTCTTCATTGGCACCAGTTTGGCAGCAGACTGGCAACTATTCAGGTAATCCTCCGTAGTAGGCCGGCAGGTTGCAGAGTAATTTAACAATTTGAGCTTGTGACTTAACGGATTGGCGGGTCCTGTAATGTCCTGGACTGTCCTGGAGAGTTTGATCTGCCTTCTGGGAACTGGGGCTCAACTCTTGGGTTTTCAATACAAGTATTAAAATGTCATTCATGAAAGACTGCCCCCGCACGGTGCACTATGTCATAATTAAAGGCTTGAAGTTTGATGGCCCAGCAAGAAAGTCTTCCTTCAGGGTCCTTAAATGTTTTCAGCCATTGGAGTGAAGCATGGTCAGTAACCACAGTAAAGTTTACACCAAGTAAGTATACTCTAAACTGCTGGTAAGAGTAAATTACTGCCAGGCATTCCCTTTCAGTCACTGTGTAGTTGTGTTCATGACAGTTCAAGGTGCAAGAACAGTAGCCAACAAGGTTTTCTAGTCCATTGTTGTCTAGTTATGAAAGGAAACCACCAATGGCAGTAAGACTAGCATCTGTATGCACCACAAAAGGTTTCTCAAAGTTAGGATAGGCCAGTACGGGTGCACACATCAGAGTCTGTTTCAGAGTGTCAAAGGCCTTTTGACAGGCAGAGCTCTAAAAGAAGTCCACATCAGCACATAGAAGGTCAAACAAGGAGTCCCCAAGTGTAGCAAAGTTTGGGATGAACCTGCGGTAGTATCCAATCATTCCCAGAAAGACTTGGATATCACGCTTGCTGGCTGGTACCTGCATCTTGGCAATTGCTTCCACTTTAGCAGGTACAGGGCATAGGCCATCCTTGCTTATTACAAACCCTAGGAATTCTAAGTGTTCCTTGAAGAAACTACATTTCCTTGGCTTCAGCTTCAGGTTGACTTTAACCTTTTGAAGACCTCTTCTAAGTGTTGTAAATACTCAGTGAAGGTTTTGGAAAAGACATTAATGTCATTCAAGTATACAAGCACCAATATGAGCTTCAAGTCACCCATAACTGCATCCATAGCTCTCTAGAAAGTGGCAGGAGCGTTTGTTAGTCCCTGGGACATCTGTGTGGTCTGGAAAAGTCCTTTCTCAGTAATGATAGCACACTTTTCCTGATCCTCAGGTGATAGATCAATCTCCAGTAGCTACTGATTAGATCCATGGTACTAAAGAACTTAGCTCCTCCCAAAAAATCCAAAGTATCATCAATACGTGGAAGGGGGTAGGAGTCCTTCTTAGTGATGGAGTTCAGTCTTCTATAGTCAATGACCACTCTATTAGAACCATCCTTCTTTTTGACAATAAGAAGGGGAGAGGACCAGGGGCTTTTACTGGGTACCAACAGCCCAGAGCTTAGTAACTTCTGAAGATCTTTGTTAGCTATAGCTTGGTTTGCTTGGCTATGGCAAATAGGGCAAGACCAAATTGGGGGTTGTCCTTGGGTATCAATGATGTGCTCTACTCCAATGGCTTTCCCAAGGTCCAAGTCATCTTTGGCAAAGAATTCCTTGTATTTGTCAAAGAGAGCCAGTGCCTGGTCTTTTTCTGGTTCAGTGAGACCAATCAGAGAGTCCCAAGGAATTATGGGCAAGACCAAGGGCTGGTTCACAGGAAGTCCTCCTCATCAAGTCCAGCAAAAGGTGACGCCTGAATCAAGTTGGAATGTTCCTCTAGTCTGATATATCCCAATAACTGATTTTTCTGCACAGTCAAGGGGACAGGACCAAGGTTGGCTAGCAGGACCGGGAGCTCTTCTGGTCCAGGCATGACTAGTCCAGGACAGATCCATGGTTCCAGGTGGGAGGAACCCTGATGGCCAAAGACTTCACCATGTAAACCAGAAGGAATCTCTAAGGACAGACCAGTATGGTGAATCACTTGAGACCCAGAAGGAATAGTAAACAAGGAGGAAGCGTACAAGGGGATCCCTTTGTACTCCTTGGTTTACAGAGGAAGCATCCTAAGCTTTCTGTGCCGTAAGGTATAGGCCACAGGAATATCACCATCAGCATACTCCATGTTGATGAAGTGAAGCTTCTTCTTGGGGAGGTCAACCACCTTAGCACTATTTTAGTACATGGGGATAGTCTGACCTAGGATTTTGAAGGTATCATCACCATGGTTGATAATAGTCCCATACCTTGTCATGAACCCTGTGCCAATAAGGATATCATAACTGTGATTGTCCAGACCTATAGCAGGGGCAGTTACAATCAACTTCCCAAACCGCAGGGGCAATGACAATTAAGCGCCCATGGCTTTAGTGGTAAGTGGACCTGCTGTCCCAAATACCTCTTGGTAATTCAAGTCTGGGGCCAACTTCAGTTTCTTGACTAATTGCTAGGAGATTATATTTCCTGGTACACTGGAGTTAATGATGGCTTGGACCTTAACCTTGTGGACCATCATATCAATGTTGGTGCAGTCCGTTCTATCAGTTCCATTACTTAGAGATGTTACTCAATAGACATCCATATCCTTATATTTACTAAATAATTCCTCCAAAGCTGCACACAAGATAGGACTGAATCCTTTCAGGGCATTCAGAGAAGCAGAGACATTAATGGACTTGAGGATTTGTGCCATTTTTTGGCGCTATCACTCTCATGCGTGATTTCAGTAGTAGGGAGGGTCAACTGCTCAGCGTAAGGAAGTGCAACTGTTTCCCGGGCTTCAGAGATGATCAAGGGTTTCTTCCTTATCCTCCTGCCTCTGGTGAGGGCGTTGATAGCAAGAATTCTATGCAGTTGGTCTTCTTCTATCTCCTGGGAGTCAGGATAGCAGAGCAAGGGGCTAGCGTCAAGATCAGTGGAGCCTAGGCTAGGGCTTGCTGGTGTGAGGACTTTGGAGTCTGCGGTTTTCAAAGTCAGAGATGTGTCAGATTGTGGGACATAGCCAGGAGCACCTGGGTCTTCAGGTGGGAGGGGAGAGGGTGGAGAGAGGGGGAGGTATATGTACATGGGCAATCAGGGATCTCTCCTCATTCTGGTTGCTTAGTAGTTTTTTGGCTCTTTGTCTTAAGAGGCCTCCTCATCTTCTTGATCTCCTTCTGAATCATACTCCTCTACTCCTACATGGTGTACCTTGGGTGCTGGTTGCTTGCATTCTCTATACATGTGTCCTAGCTTTCCATAATTATAGCAAGTGTGGTTGCTATTGGTACCAGCTGTTCCTTGAGTGGTAGAGCTTTCCCCAGTTTTAAGCTTGTCAGAGAAGGATGGTTTGTTCCTATTGTCTTGGAATGCTCTTGGTCCAGAGGGCATGGGAACTTTGAAGCCATCCTTGAATGTGAGCAGGTGGCAAATCAGGTCAGAGACATTGTGGGCTCCATAGATTCCAGACTTCAGATCAAGAAAGAGGTTCTTGTTAGGTTGTACTGCATTGAGAAGAGCAGACTTAACATCTATGAAGAAAGCAGCCTTAAGGGAGATCAAAGTCTGGGCCTCTAGATAGAACCTATCAGCAAACTCCTGCATTATTTCTCCTTTTTGATGCCTCCCTCCACAAAGTCCATTTTCCGGTTGTTGAGGGCTTCTTTGCTGCCAAACTCATCCATTAATGCCTTTGAGACGTTGGCAAAGGTCCATCCACGTTCTGGAAGTCTAGGCATGATGATGGTTTGGGTCTCTGAATCTAGGCAGTTGAAGATGGCAGAGTTCTTCATTGCCTCGTCAGTCCCATACATTGTGTTCTTGTACAATCTCAAAAACATGGTGACATTACTTTTCCTATCAAATTTTGGCAAATTGACAGGTTTGAAGTTAGGGATCACGTTGCTTGTGTTGAAAAATTGTCTGATGGGAGAGTGGTTGCTTCTGGAAGCTTGGTACCTAGCTTCTGAGGCAGCCTGACGTTCCTGCAATCTGGTTTGCTCAGGAGTAGCCAGGGAGTTCTCACTACTCTCTAGTACTGCTTCAGTCATCATGATGTTTCTAGGGATGTTTCTCTGGCGGCATTGTCTTCATCATAGCTATGGTAGGATTCATTGCCAGAGGAGTGTGCCTGGCTACCCAAGGAAAGTCTACTAATTGACCTAGGCTCCTCAAAATTTACAGTCCTTTCTCTAGGAAGAGAGGCTGGTAGACAAGCAGTAAGGTAGTCAATCTGATCTTGGAGAGTAAAGAGAGTGGCTCTGGTGTCCTTGAGCTCTTCTCTGATGACTTGGTTCTCTTTTACCAGTCCATCCACTTCATCTTCTAAGCATTGGATCTGTTGATGGGTGGTCTCAGCAAAGGTCTGGTTGACCTGCTCTAAGGCAGCCTGTCTCTGTTGGTCATGCTTGGGACCAGCATGAACGGCCTTAAGATCTTTGAGTCCTTTGGCTAATTGAGCCTGGAAAGTGTGTAGGTCCCCATAAAAGAAGGTATTATCCTGTTGGAGTTCCTGCACGTCCTTCTCCAAGGAGTGAAAGTGGCCAAAGAGTTCCATCACCTCTTTATGGAGCATGTTGTTGTCATTCTCAGCGGTCTTGTCTGCTGTAGTACCAATGGTTATCTTTTCCAGTTCCTGTACAATGGCCTGGAAGAGGTCTCTGGAGCTTTTGACGTGTCCAGTTACTAAAGAGATCCAATGTGGATCCAACCCATAATTGCTAAGGATTTGTTGAACCACCTGGGGAATGTAGTTGTGGAAGGATTGTTCCATGGTCTCCATGAACTGGGTGGAAGACATCTTATTTCTGACCAGCTCAGCAATCTTTTGGTTGACCAAACCAAAGTTTGAGCTGAGGTCAGAGTACAAGGTGTGTAAGAAGTTCTTTTGGGCTGCAATCAATTGCCCTTGATGCAGAAGAACATTCTCTTGACGTGCAAGGTGGACATGATTATGACAGATAGCAGGATGTACAAAGTAGTATAGGTACTCATTCATTTGGTCAATAGTCTTCATGTCCTTCTTGAGCTGGTTTGGAGCAATGTGGCTCAAGGTTTATAATCTCTCCCTGATGGAGGGTCCATACGCTGACAGGATTGCCAGACAGGCCAAGTTTTCTCCATCTTGTACTTCTTCATCCATTCCTTGGATGGTAGAGTCCAAAATTTGGGAGGAGGGTAAAATATTGGCATTAACGGGGTTGGGGATTGCCACATTCAAATTTAAGGTTTGATAGCATTGAATGAAGGGAGGTCTTTGCACATCTCCCATGAACTGGCTCAGTACAGGCAGCTCTTGGGGATTTTGGGGAGAACCATACTGGTTGGTGGTCTCCAGGAAGGATAGTTCTGGCGTCTGCTGGAGTATGCTTTGCAGGTATGCTAAAGCAAAAGCAGAGAATAAACCATTCCCTCCCTGGGCTGAAACAGGACCACAGCGGGGGTGTCCTGCAGGTTTGGTGTGTTCAGAAGAATACATTCTAGGAGTGAGCACCAATGTCGTGAATTGGGCCTGGTTAACGTCTTTGGGGTTAACGTCTCTAGTTGCTTGGTAGAGTATAGCAATAGTCCTAAACAAGAATTAATACAGGTCCAATGCTCTGTAGTCTTTACCTTTAATTAATAGATAACAACTGAGTTGAGCAAAGGCAAGATTTAATATTTGAAAAGTGTTTTTTATTTGGAAAGAAGGGAAGTTTACATACCATTCTGGATGCACAATGAATGCAGAAGTGTTATTAACACCTGCACCATTGTTAGGAACATTATAGCATCTTCTGATATCCACCAGGCTCTTGTGTCTGTGTTCTTTCCATCTTAGGACAATCTGGACAATCCAACAGAGAAGAGTGGGTGTGCATTACCCCAGAGTGGCTGAAGCTTGCAGCTGCCCATTACAGAAGCTGCTAGTAATTCCTAAACCTGATTCAACCTGGATGTAATAGTACAGCCATCCTATTGTAACGTCCAAGATGCAATTAGAATTACAAATCTGTTGGATCCAATGAATTTGGGTGTGAACCAGTTTAGTCTTAACTATCAGGATTAATTCCACTGATAGCCTTGATCATTATACTCATGCTGTCTAATTTATGTCACTCCGTGAACTTCATGAGCTTGAAGTCCTCTCAAGTAACCAATCAAACTCAATGCCAAGGATAAACCTGGGCTTTGGGCCCAACCTTGTGACCACAGCCAAAAATCAAGGAAATCAAGTGACCAATTTGGACGTTCTGACCAATGAGAGAACATCCAGCCAAGTGCCATTTTACCGCTCCTACACTCAGGCCTCCTGGCCACCCGCCTGCATTTTTACTGATATTTTTTAAAGCTCTTATGAGAAATACTAAGTTTGGAGGCAGGATGCTATATATGCCTATAGATCCTGCGCTCAAACTTTATTTCCATTTTTGAATAAAGGTTCTGTTATTTTAGCTCACACAGCTATTGCCTTATTTTTATTAGCTATCTACCAATTCAGTTTGAGATCTCCTGGCCCTCCTGCCCCACTGCCTGCAGTTTTCTGTCCTCCTGGTGTACCCTTTGGACCCGTCCATTTTACTGACTACCCTCTGAAATCTGAATACAAGGACTACACCCCAGAAAAGATACTCAAACTTGACCCTTTGTCTTGCATACAATATGCAGTTAGATACACCCAACAAGGCCTGTGGATATTTTCAATACCCAAGTTGTTCAGAGGGAATTTCAACTATCTACCTGCTTATGACCTGCCCATGGAACCACCTGTGACCCCAAAACCTATGCCTGCTTCCTCACCCAACCTCCCAACCAATCATTCTGACAAGTTGTTTGGGATTGTGTACATTACCCTCACAAGGGTGATTGACACTATAATCCTGGCTGCTGGCCTGTGGTTCTGGGTAGGAAATTTGCCTCCTACCTTTTTGAGTTAGCTCCCCTCTTGTGATGGGCATTGCCTGCAAAAAACCCAGCCCAGGTCTCCCCTGGAAACAACAGGCAGGCTGCCCAAGACTGGATCCCTGACATAGGGAGCCAAACTGCAGGTGATAACAAGAAAATAGCCACAAGAAAAAGAGGGGAACTTTCTGGGTCTAACAGGTCCAGAAGACGGCTAAAAATCCAAAAATCAAAAGGAGAAACTGATTAACAACACCTACAAGGAGATTGTAGTGTGTATAGTCAAACAAAAGCAAAAGTGAAAGAGAAACAAAAACCAAATTAAAGAAGGTAAATATAGGGTATTGAATTGTGATACTAATCTTTTGAACTAAGAATCAAAAACAGAAGCAGTAAGCTCTAGTGTATAAGCCTAAATTAACTCTAGGGGCTTCAAAAAGGACAACAGGATCCTGGGGACAACAACAAAGGCAAGGAATGGTTACTACTATTACTAACAACTTAAGATAATTCAAAGGCCCAAAATAAAGGCCAAAAAAACTAAAATTCTTAGTTTTAAAGTTTAGAACTTTTATTAATAAGAATGAGTAAACAGGGGACTTTTGGTCCCCTGTCTTGCTTTAAGGGATCAGGTTTTGAATTTGAAAGTTCACCTGACCTCAGTTGTGCCTTTGATTGTCCAGAGTAGAATTTTTGTCAGAAATTTCAGGAGGTTTGGATAGTTTCTCATTAATTTCTAACTCAGCCTCCAATTGGCTGATGCCTAAGTAACCCTTCAGAATGTCATTAACTCCAACCTGAGTGGAGTTTAGTGAATTGGCAGAAGTGCAACCAGGTTTTTAGCCTTCAATTGTTTTAAATGAGGACAAAACCAAGCCAACAAATAGTCCAAATTAGTCAGGGATTTCTCCCAAGTAGAAACAGAATTCAAGGCATCTGTATTTACCACCTGGGAGGGATATTTTAACATAAATCTCATTAATTGTGTGCACTAAATCCTCAAGGGAATTAAGTGGCTTGACTGCATTTTGGGCGGTCTTCTTTGTACATCAGGGGAAAAATGTCCTATCCAAGGCCAAAGGGGGGAGTAACTTTATAGCCAACATGTAAAGCGCAAGCCAGGTTGCAGCCATGGAATTGATGGCAACCTTGAAGACAATAAACACTAATCTTTCAAAGACAGGGGCAAACAGCCCCAGATGATCCCACATTTTCAGGAAAACTTTCTTTTTATTTGAGTGAAATTAAGCTATCTTTAAACAAGTTTCTAGAGGGGAATGGGAAAGTCTTAAGGGCTTTCAGGATGGGGGAGGAGGGAATTCCAAGGCATCTGATTGGTTGACGAGAATATTTTCAGCAGTTAGAGGTCCTGCATTGGAATCCAAG
Source organism: Entomophthora muscae (assembly GCA_014839935.2). Classification (NCBI taxonomy): domain Eukaryota; kingdom Fungi; phylum Entomophthoromycota; class Entomophthoromycetes; order Entomophthorales; family Entomophthoraceae; genus Entomophthora; species Entomophthora muscae. Next base: position 84,494 of record QTSX02000248.1, on the reverse strand, counting down.
TCAATGGCGTCATAATTTGAAAACTTCCAGCAACCAGCGGGTCAAGCGCTGTCATCACCAAATAATCTATAACATGTGATTTTCTTGTCATAATTATTTGGGTAAAAATATGGCAAGTCCAGATTTTCCAGGGCTATTTGAGCAACCCCAGTTTTGAACCATTTTTTGTCAATGATGGCATTTAAATCATATATTTCTCTCAAGGGTTTGGCATTAGTTCTTTGCTGGTTTCTGGTCTTGCAGGGACGCACTATTCCTTCCATTTGGTTTTCTACCATAACACCTGTATTGCAATTCCCCAATTGGAACCGCTAGTAAAAACTCAAGACTGATGCCTCTGACAGAGCTATAGGAGGCATGCTAAGAGTGAAAACCAATAAAGGTGTCTTCCTCCCTGTGGCATACAAATCCAGGAAGCTCACTGACTCAGAGCAACACTACCCCATACATGACAAGGAGTTAGCAGCAATTTTGCACTGTGTTGAGAAGTGGCGCTGTTATCTGGGAGGTGTCACCTTTCTCCCCCACGTCCTGACAGATCAAAAGTTGCTCCAGTACTTCAATACAGTCTCAATAGACACAATGCCAGGCAGGCTGGGTCAAACACCTGTCCCCCTACTAATTTGTGCATCAAATACAAACCCTGAAAGGAACCTGTCACAGCTAACGCTCTCTCCAGACTATATGTAGTGTCTATCACAGGAGATGACAGCTTGGACCCAGACTTTCCCATGCTCTACTTGCATCCCAAATCCACTTGTTAAAAGGCCTCAATTCTGTGACTGTTTCCAAGATGAAGGACAACAAGAGCCAGTTCACCACTGATGCTGGTAACATCTGCTGCTGGGCAGAGACAGGTGAGAAGACGCCTTATATTCCCACCATACAGCAAGGGGATACCATACCATACTACACTACCACCACACCTTGGGCCACATCTGTGGTACTTTTCTACAGGGCCTCTAAGGTCAACTCAGGTGAGTCCTTACCAGAAGGACTTAGTGGGCAGTGAGAGGGGAGGTGCCAATCAATAGCACTTATGAGAGGAGGCAGACAGGGGGTATGTCTTGTATACCTGATATGAGGGTGGAAGATAGAGGCAGGAGGGTGTGTTCTGGCAAGGAACACAGATAGCTTATAGCACTTACTGCAGTGCAACACTATCTTAGCAATACAGTAATCTATATCTGTAAAGATATTGGTAGAGCATCTATAGTACATACCACAGTACAGATAACTCATAGCAATAATGGTATTCTATAAAATAAGTTATGGGGGAACAGACAGGACTGTCTGGACCTTACTCTTTCTATCAGAAAAATGGGAGGCAGCAGGTATACTTCAGGGTTTTCTAAGTTCACAAGGGGATAAGGAGGGGATAGCACTTGTGGTTGGGCCTGGGACACTAGCCTGATAGGGATGCTAGTATAGCAGGGGGACCTTCCTGTCACCTTTGGTCTCTGCAAAAGGAATAGCAGGGGCTTTCAGAGGAAGAACCTGGTTAAAGGACGCTATCTAAATAGTAGAAATGTCCAGCCAAGTGCAAAGCACAATATATGTCAAAAGTGGGTCAAAGTGGGGTAAAAAGGTCTTGTTTATTGTGAATGATGAGGACTCATATATATATACATCATAATGTACATGGCTACATAGGGTTCATTTATGCAGGTAACCTAGGCCTTAAATAGAACATCATGCCTTGTTTTTCTGACATTGCAACATCAGAGGACGTAACCTCTTCAAAATCATGAAGCATAAGGTTTAGTGGCCTTGTATGCACCAAGACATCTTGGACCTCTTTGAAACATGTGTGTTGTGCAAAAAGAACACGTCTAAAACTGCACCTCTCAAGTCTGTCATGCCCATCTGTTATGTTCTGAGGCGCGGCACAGATACACAACAGGGAATTCTAACCTTAGGATTGGATTTGTACTAAGTCTTGGTTAGAATTCAGGGAAGGCTATGTGATTACCTTGTGGCCCTGGATGAATAATCTCTACTAGTTATGGCTAGAGAGAGGCGCAAAGTACTTATAGACACAAAAACAAAAATGTGAATAGAACTTAATTTTTATTAGTGAATAAGAAATGTAATATATAGTGGTTTGCAATACCACAAAACAATAGCAGGATGTTAGGATCACTTGCCACAAGCATGAGTAGGGCAAGTGAGTTGCGCAGATTCAGGAAACCAAACAATTTTATTTCTCAGTTTGGATATAGACTCATTTTGAGGGGCAAAAGCAAAAGAGAGAGATTTGTCCTTAAAATAACTCATTGAAGGTGAAATCAAAACATGGTGAATGGCGGCATTCACGACATTGCCCCCCTCTAGATTGACCTTAGGGGGTAGTACTTGCAGAGGAACCTGGCATGTACTCAGGCAAACAGACAACCACTAGAGAGGAGTTTCACAGTGTACTTGGACCCTCACTTGAAGGTCACTTCTAGAGGGCCAACCTGTAATGTATATAGCTTATGAGCGCGTCCTACTACTCTGTACTGATAGTAGAGAATGTGGTTCCCAATGTTGAACTCAGGCAAGAGAGAGCGGCCAGTATTGTTGGGATAGAGCTCATGCATCTTGGTCTTATACACAGAGGTATAAGCAGTGGCCTGTATGTCAATTATGTGGTTGACTAGATCTTTGATATGGTTGTCAGGATTCATGGCCTTATCAGAGGAGAGTAGGGAGTCCCCAAGAGTGACAGAGTGGTAGCCTCATACCCATACAGCATAGTAAAGTGGGAATACCCGGTGACACAATGTTTGCTAAGGCAATAAGCAAAGAGAGCAGCTGGTAAGTATAGATCCCAGTTTACAGCGTCAGAGTAAGTGAGTTTACTCATGATAAAAACCAGTGTGGAATTTTCATGATCAACTGCCCTGTTGGTAGAAGGGTTATAGGGGGCAGAGAAAAACTGGTGAGACCCCAAGGCTTCAACAACAGAGGCCATCAACTTGGCGTTGAAGTTAGTCCTATTATCAGATAGCAACACTTGAGGGCAACCATGGCAGTAGAAAACATCTTACAACAGGAAGGCAGCAGTTGTCTTAGCGGTGATGTCCTTAGTAAGACGAGCTTCTACCCACTTGCTGAAGTGATCAACAGCAATTAGGATAAAGCGTCAATCAGAGCGGGAGCAGGGGAGAGGCCCCACAGCGTAAATGCTGACAGTGTGAAAGGCGTGTTGAGGGGGTACTAGCTTGAACTTGTGTGAGGCAGCTTGTGGTTGCTAGAGCTGGGAATCATGGCAACTAGCAATGACATCTGGAATCAGCAGGCAAAGGTTCTCCCAGAAATAGTTTTCCTGGTGCCATTTATAGGTCTTGGCAATGCCTCCATGTCCTGTCTCCTTATGAGCTTGAAGCACCAACAAAAGGCAAAGACTAGGTTGTACATAAGGCAGGTAATGGTATTGTACCTTCTTAAAAATTTGATTGTCACAAATGAGGGTGTCTTCAGATAGCTTAGAAAGGGCAACTCAAACTTCCTCTGTCTTGCTCTCCCATGACAAAGGGTATCCAATTAGTTCATACAACCGGTCAGCTTCAGCAGGGTGTAGAGCAAGGATGGGCATTCTGGACAGTCCGTCAGCATTCTGATTTTATATCCTGGGGTGATGAAGCACAGTGAAGTCATACCCTTGCAATTAGAGAGCCCATCTTACTAGTTGTCTTTTGGGTTCCTTGAGTTGCTGTAGCCATTTGAGTGAAGTGTGGTCAGTAACCACAATGTAATGGGTGTCATATACGTAATGGAGGAACTGCTTGACAGCATACAGCACAGCAAGAAACTACTTCTTGGTCACACTGTAGTTCTTCTAATGTTTATTCAGGACATGAGAGGTATAAGCTACAGGGTGATCCACACCCATATCATCCAGTTGAGCCAAGATAGCCCCAATAGCCAGGTCACTAGTATCAGTATATAGGATGAACTCCTTATTGTAGTCAGGATATACTAGGAAGGGAGCCTCTTTGAGTTTTTTTTGAGGGTTTAGAAGGCTTGTTGTTGGCTGGCAGTCCATTCAAAAGGGACATTACACAACAGCTGGACCAAGGGTTCACTAGTGTCAGCAAAATCAGGGATAAATTGTCTATAGTATCCCATCATGCCCAGAAAGACTTGGAATTCCTGCAGGTTGGTGAGCAGAAGCATTTTTTCAATGGCTTTGACTTTCTTAGTCACGGGGTAGATTCCTGTCTGAGTCACCTCATGGCCCAAAAATTAAAAGCGTTCTTTGAAGAAAGCACACTTAGATGGTTTTAACTTAAGTCCGGCCTCACAAATCTTTATGAACACCTCATTGAGATGGGCCAAGTGATCAGTGTAGGTGGCACTGAAGACAGTTATATCATCTAAGTACACTAAGACACAAAAAAGCTTCAGGTCACAGAGGATGGAGTCCATGGCTTGTTGGAAGGTAGCTGGAGCATTGCAGAGCCCTTGCAGCATTTGAGTGGGTTCAAAAAATTCTTCAGAAGTGATGAGCGCAGCCTTCTGCCTATCCACAGGAGAGAGATCAACTTGCCAGTATCCAGAAGCTAGATTCATGGCAGAGAAGAACTTAGAGCCCCCAAGGCGGCAGAGAGCATCATCAATGTGTGGTAAAGGGTAGGAATCCTTTTTGGTTAAAGATTTCAATTGTTGGTAGTCCATCACAATCCAATGACCTTCATCCTTCTTCTTCAAGATGAGTAAGGGGGAAGCCCAAGGACTTTGGTAAGGGGCCAGTAGCCCAGCGTCTACCAGTTGTTTGATCTCTTTAGAAACCTGAGCGTCCTCCACGCAACTGCAGCAATATGGTTTAGCGTGGAAGGGGGGAGTGTCTCTGGTATTAATCTGGTGGATAACGCCTTTGAATAGACCATAATCAGTGCTGTATTTGGCAAATATATCTGAAAATTGATCTAGCAAATCAAGAAACTCCCTCTGTTGAACCAGGGATAATTGCGGGAAATCTTGCGCAGTGAACAAAGATAGGACTTGGGGCTCGTTTTTGGGTAGGTTAAATCCTGAAACATACCAAAGGGATGAAGTGACAGGACACTAGGAGCATTCAGTAATTTGCCATAAACAACAACCTGCCCTCTAGACACATGTATGGGGAGAAAATTTAAGTTGGCTACCAGCAATTGAACAGGTTCTTTATGGGAGACATCTAGGATTCCAGGAAAGAGGTAAGGGTCATTGTAACCTAGCAAGGAAGGGGAGTACAACTCCAGGAATGTACGCTCAGGTAGCTCATACAATATTTGAGAGTCCAAGATGGCTTGAGAACCAGGTGGAATATTTATAGCAGAAGTAGCTAGGAGAGGGATCCCCTCAGACGCAGGGCAAGCCATAGGCAGACACTTCATGTTGGAGGAGTGGGTACAGTATTTTAGAGTGAAAACACCAGTGTGGTATTCTAAAGCACGCGTCTTGAGGCGCTTCCTGGGAACTTTAACTGGTTCTTCAAAGATCAGAGGGACTTTGTATCCCAAGATAGAGAGGTAACCATCCTTCAAGTTGGTTATCCCATTATATTCCCTAAGGAACTGGGTACCAACTAGGAGATTGTAGCTCTCATTCTCCAAGATAACAGCAGGCGCTGCTAAGAAAAGCTTGCCAAATTGCATGGGGAGAGCAGAATATGCCCCCATAGTGCAAGTTATGGATAGCCCAGCTGTACTATATAACTGATGATAGTTAAGGTCAGGGCAAGCTTGAGCTTCTTGACAAGCTTTTAGGAGACAATGTTAACAGGAGATCCAGTATCCAAGACGGCCTTGATTTTCACCTTCTGGATGAATATTTCCACACAAGTGGTAGTACAACCAAAGGGCGGAAGGACAGCCAGGATGTCTTGAGCTTCTGCTAGCTCTTTGTCCCACTTTTCAATCATGCATCTCAAGCCTGAAAACTCTGTATAGACAGTTTTTAGAGCAAGAAAAACTGACACATTCTTGAATACAGCGTTGGCAATTTCAGCGGCTTTTTTGGATGACTCTACTAGCACAAGAGACCTCTTTGCTTGAGTGAGGTATAGGCAAGAGACAACCTCTTTGGCATCAGAAAAAGGCTTAGCAGTTGTTGTAGTCTTCACAGAGTGTTACTTATAGGGGACCACAATGGTTTTGGGACGGCAAGAACTGAATACCTGTAAGCCTCAGGATCATCAACATCAGAATTGTCCAAGTCAGAGTTGTCAGAGATATTGTGAAACAACAGCAGGATGGGAGGAGCCTTGGTATCAGCAGGCTTGTAATTAGTTATGAAGGGGGAATTGAAAGATAATGGGAAGAATGTCAACCAAGAGTGTCTCTGCCTCTAGGTTAACTGTTCTTTTCCTGCCTGCTCTTTGGGATTGTTGTAACTGTGCTGTATTAGCAGAGTTACAAGGGGAAAAATATTTGGAAACTAGATAATATTCTTTATTTAGAAATAATGATTATATAGTTATTGTGAATTGGTGATAACATGAACATGATAGTGTTGATCACACTGTGGGATGTTGAAGGGGGTGGCTTGATCCTTCTAATGAGTCAAGCGCCAAAACAAGTTACCACCAGGAGGATCAGCTTCTGTTCATGTTATTGTATTTGGAAATCCAAGTTGTCTTACTAACTTGGCTTTGGGTGAATGGATAATCAGATTGCAGGTCACAAACCCGCTTACTCAGAGCCTTACTGGCGGGTTAAGCCTGCTGTTTTGACACCCCCCAGCTGAAGGTCAGCCTCCTCTGAGGTCAGGTTGTCAGGGAGGTTGTTGGGAGCCCAGGCACCATATCAGACTAGCTGTTGTTTGGTTGCTGGTAGCACAGTCTCTTGTTGATTTTGTCTTGCCTTGCAAGGCCTTAGGCAATCATGGTGGAGGACTTTGTCTTATTTTTTTGAGTCCTTGCACAAGGTAAGTGTTGTTTTTGTTTACCTTTAGGATGATGGCAGGGCCAACCTTTTCTGGCTGTAGTTTACTTTTGTCAGTATTCATGACCCAGACCTTGTTGCCAACCTCATGTCTGTCTTTGATGGGGATGAAGGTCTTTTGTAGACACTTTTCTTCTTTTTCTGGTTGGTTGCTATTGGCCTGTATGACCTGGGGATCTGAGCAGGGGGGGAACCTTGTCTGGCATCTCCAGCTTGGGTCCTGATTGCGCCTGGATGATATTGGGTTATGTTCCATAAACTAGCTCAAAGGGGCTTTTGCCGTTGGATCTGTTCACATGGGTCCAGCATACAAGTAATGCAGTTGGTAGCTGCTTGTACCAGTCCTCAGGTCTCCTGGCAGTGAGCTTGGAAAAGGCTTGCACAAGGCTGCCATTCAGCTTCCCCACGTGTCCATTGGCCTGAGGATGGTAAGGTGTTGTTATCATGTGCTGGACCCCATGCTTGGTGAGGTATACATTGGTATCTTCAGAGGTCAAATCTTTGCCTCCATTGGTTATCAGGAGTTCTGGTTTTCTGAACTTGCTGATGATTTCTTTTCCTATGAAGTGTTGTACATCATTGCCTGTATGTGTTTTAAATGCTTGTGCCACTGGCCATTGTGTGGCAAAGTCTATTGCAGTAATGATTTACTTCTTGTCATTATGTTTCCCAGGTATAGGGCCCACAATATCCAGGGCCCACACTTTGAATGGTAGTTGCGTACAAATGGGTAATACTGATTTAGGCAGAGCCTCACTCTTTGTAAATTTTTCACATACTTTTCACTGATCCAAGACTTTCTGAACGTCCCAATATAAGGTTAGCCATCAGGCTTTGTGCTTAAGAAATTTGTAAAGGTTACGGCTTTTTGTGTGGCCCAGGTCTCTGTGGTAGCGTAAGATTGTATTGACTTGCTGATATGTGGGAATATATGGGATGTTGTTCTGTCAGGCATCTTTTGGTGTAGGGTTCCATATATGTTGGCAAAAAGGTGCTTGTTCTTAATGACAATTTCTTTTGTTATATCTGTAGTACCAGGGGGGAAACCTTTGTCCTTTATACAAAGCACCAGGAGAGGCCAGTCTGGGTCAAGCCCATTCTTGCCCCTTGTGGCTCTGACATATAGGCGTGAAAGCACATCAGCCATGGCATGCTCTAGGCCAGGCTTATATTGTATAAGCATGTTGAACCTCTCCAGAAGCTCCAACTAGTGGGCTTGTTGGTGGGATAGGTTTGCTTGGGTTTTGAAGTAGATGAGTGATTTGTGGTCTTTCAGGGCTGTGAACTCTTCTTGCTATTCCAGATAGCAACGCCATTTGACTAGGCAGTGCACAATTGCCAACAACTCCTTGTCATGTATAGGGTATCAGCACTTGCCGTCTGTCAATTTGTGTGATTCATAGGCCACAGGTAGGAAGTCACCATTGTTGTTTTTGATTTGTAGTATCCCTCCAATGGATGCGTCAGAGGTGTCTGTCTCCATTTGGTATTCCCCATCATGTTTGGGGTATTGAAGGATGGGTGCTGTTGTGAGTTTTTCTTTAAGACATCTGAAGCAAAGGTCACATTGGGGGGTCCATAAAAATTTTGGATTTGGCGCCAGTTGTGGCAGACAGAGGTGCAGTGAGGATGGCACAATTGGGTATGAATTGTTGTACATAGGCAACCATTCCCAGGAAAGTGCAGAGTTCTGACTTGTCTTTGGGCAGTGGCATTTTGAAAATGGCCTGTATTTTCTGGCTTTCAGGTTTAATGCCATCCCTTGAAACTATGTGTCTCAAGAAGGGTAGCTGCTCGCAGAAGAACTGGCACTTGGAGGGCTTGACTAGCAGCTTATGTTGCGCTAGGATGGCTAAGACTGCATCTAGGTCCTTGTGATGCTGTTCACTGAGAGTTTGCAGACAATGATGTTGTTCAGGTATACTAGGGCATGCTTGCCAATGTGTAATATCCAGATACAGTAGGTACTACTTGCAGCAGGTATGGCAGGAGGTTGTCAAATTGGAAACCAGTCAGGGCGGTGATGATCAGGTATATGGTCATCAACCAATGGAAGACCTTAGCATTGACCATGTATCTTCAAAAGCTCCCAGTGAAGTAAGTTAACACATAGTACATGGAGGTGTACACCGCAATGGACAGCATGGAATGCGGAGATATCAGGGGAGGCCAGGAACCTGTGTGGGAGGAATTGAGTTGTCCAGGGGCATAGTGAGGGTCATGACCTAGCCCTTCTGGTGAGGGTCCAAATAACTCTGGTCTCTGTTGATAGCCTCCAATCCCAAGGCAAGCTGTGAGCACAGCTGTGAAGATGAGATGGTTCATCTTCCTTGGATTGGAGGGGTTGGCTGGGGCTAACTATTTAAATTTGACTTAAGTGTTAAGTAAAATTTAGCTTTATTGATGATATTAAACTCAATAATAGCACAAGCTATTACTGAGGAGGGGTCCCTTATTTATAGTGCTTCCCACTTGCAAAGCTTTACAAATGGGAATGAAAGCAAGGGATTGGAGAGCCCAAAAGTTTAGACAAGGTGATTGGGAATTGGGGTTTCAGAAGGTGGCCAAATTCTTGTTCTTTGACAATCTGTTGGGGGTTTGGCCATTATTGCCTAGAGCCAATGATTTTCCCTGGGTGTGGAGTCAGGTGATGGTGAAGACTCATGGAACTTTCAAAATCTATTTTTGTTTTGAAAGGCTTAGTTTGGCTGGGGTCTGGACTCAAGTATGTGGTTTGGTCCTCTGAATCCCATTGGTTTGGAGTAGAATTATTCTTAAATTTTGAAACCTGATTTTCCCCATCTTCTGAAAGGTCAGAATAATTTGTAGAATCTGAACCATGGATTTGCCCTTCTTCTGGAGGGCAGGAATTAATAAATGTTTTCCCCCTGAAACCAGGGACTTTTCTGATTGGCTGCAGGTTATGGGGGCTTCTGATTGGCTGTGGGATGGGGCCTGGGACCCAGGTGGATGGCTGGCAGCCAACTGGGACCTGGGGAGCAAGCAGGTAGGCTGGGGGCTGGCAGCGGGCCCGCTGGTGGCTGGGTAGGCAAGCAGGTGGGCATGTGGGAGCCTGACTGGCAGCTGGGAGGCTGGCAGGAGGCTTGTGGGCAGCTGGCTGAGCGGTGGGGGGTTGGCAGGCAAGCAGAGGGTTGGAAGGAGGCCCTCTGGCGGCTGGATGGGCGCTGGGGGGCTAGCAGAGGGTGCTGGCAGCCGTGGCAGGCGCCTGTCCAGATGATAAATTATTCCAGCGTACATTGAATTCCAATTTTTCTTCTTCTGATTTTTATTTTCCCCAATTAAAGGGGGGAAATTCTCATCAAATTTGGCCCCTGTAACCAAAAAAAAGTTCTATTCTTTTCCAGCATTGTCTTTCAGTAAGGATTTGATTTATGTCAGGAATATTCCTGACATTTGCCTTTCCTCCCCCCTCTAGAGCGTCCTTCCCCTGATAGTACTGGGCAATCTTTTTAGGGACGTTGATGAGGTTAGACTCTGGTTCCCAAGAGTTAAACTCTGATGAGTACTCTACCCAGGAGACAAGGTACTGGATCTGGTTGCAAACCTTTTGGTAACCCAGCACTGCATCTACCTCCCATTCTGGTGTGTGTTGTAGGACTTTGGGTGAAGGTATAGAGTCCTCAGTCTGATGGGGCAGTGGAGGACCACACTCGGCTGTTAACCTGGAGATGTGAAACACATTGTGTGCGCTGGAGTGGGCCGAAGGTTGTATCCTGTAGGGGGTGGCTGATACCTTCTAGAGGATTCAAAGAGGACTAATGTGCCTTGGTCCAAGCTTGCGCCCCAACTGGTTAAGTTTGAGGTTCTTGGTATCCAGGTATACATTGGATCCTACTGGGAACTTTGATGTGGGCCTTTGGTGTTTGTCCTCTTGAGCCTTGTAGCATTGTTGGGCCATTTTTAGGTTACTCTGTAGATCCTCCTGGGTGTCTCAAAGGGTCTGGAAGTAATTGTTGGCTTGAGGAACGGTCCCTGGTTGTCCTGGGGTTGGGGTTTCTTGAGGAGAGTAGCCATAGTTTGCCTTAAAGGGGGTCATCTTAGTCCCTGAGTGGTAGGAGCTATTGTAGCTGAACTGAGATAAGGGCAACAGATCTGACCAGTTGTCTTGCTTGGCGTTGACATAGGCTTGGAGGTATGTTTCCAAGATTTGGTTGATATGTTCCATCTGTACATTGGTCTGAGGGTGGAAGGCGGTTGACATGTTCAACCTTATCTGTAGCTGCCTCATGATTTTGCCACAGAACTTGGAGGTGAATTGTGTTCCTCTGTCTGATACAATATCTTTTGGTAGTCTGTGGTGTCTATATATGTGCTCAAGGAACAGTCAGGCAGTGGCTATGACTGTCATCCCACTAGAACAGGTCACAAACTCTGCCGCTTTGGTGAGTCAATCTACAAATACCAGGATGTCAGTGAACCCTTTTCTTGGAGGAAGATTGGTGATGAAATCCATAGAAATTGATTCTCATGGCATTGTGGAAATCTGGAGGGGTTGGAGGAGTTTGTGAGGTTTCTGCATAGAGTGTTTGTTCCTCATGCATGATACATACCAACTGATGCAATCTTTCACCTGGGGAAACATGTAGGGCCACCAGTAGTTCAAGCGGAGCCTTTCCATGGTTTTCTTTACCCCCCTGTGTCCTCCCAGAGGAGATTCATGGATCTCTCTGAGTACCTGGTCCTGGATAGCTCCTGGAGGAACCACTAATCTGTTGTTTCTGAAGAGTAGACCCTGTCTCAGCTTGTAGTTGCAGTTTGGGTTATTGGAAGTCATCTTGATCACTATCCCTTGGATCATGGGTGAATCCTTTTGAGCTGCCTTGATCTTATCTTCCAAAGTGGTGGCGGGTTGGGAGATGTGCAGGATTGTGAGCAAGAATTTTTCAGGCCTAAAAACCAGGCAGGTGCTGAAATGATTGTATGAGTGATATCCATTGTTGAGGTCTTCCCTTTGACTAAGGGCGTCAGGGGCCTCATTAGTGTGACCTGGAATGTAGCTTATCTTGAAATCATAAAAGGACAAGTCCAAGGCCCACCTAGCCAAACGCTGGCAGATCTTTCTGTTTTCTGTGAAGTACAGAAGGTTCCTGTGGTCTGTACAAACAATGACAGTGTGCTTGGCTCCTTCCAGGTATCTTTGTCAATGTTTGAAAGCCTTTACAATTGCCATGAGTTCCTTTTTATAGACGTTGTAGTTCTGTTCCTGGTCCAGCAGTTTCTTGGAGAAGTATGCCACAGTGTGGTATACTCCAGGCTTGCCTTCCTGAATCAGAACTTCCCCTAATGCAAAATCAGAAGTATTGGTCTCCAAAAAATTAGAGCTCTTGGTCTGGTCTTCTCAGTATTGTAAATTCAGAACCTGAACGTAAAAATGCAGGATTGTCAAATCCTTGGTCCAAATTTCAAATCACTTTTATGGGCAACTCAGCTGAGTATAAAAATAAAATATTTAATAATATTAACCATTTAATTTGACTTTTTTTGATTTATTTAAATTAGCAAATTTCAAATCTCTTGAGCAGATAACTCAACTAACAAAATACAAACTCAGCAAACAAATGTGGGGTACATGAATCAGAAATGTGGGATTCTAATGTACAATTTGAGATTTCCTGTATGTCAAACAAATCATAGACATCATATAAAAATTAACAAATCTGAAATTGCGTGATTTTGAAATCCAAGAACCAAGTTTCAAATCATAATTGCAAGGAATTTGAAATAAATATAATTTATGGGTGTCTCAAAAAGGATGTTAAAGGATCTAGAGTGGATTTGTGCTGATTCTTTTAGGAATCACAAGCATTCCCAAAAACCACCCTATTTCATTTTAGGACAGTAAAATTTATATTGTAATATTCACAAAATTAACATATATAACAATAAAATTGACAAAAATATACATTCCTCTTCTTGAGTTTAAAATTACAATAAAATTTTTATTATGTCTTCTTCTAACACAAACCAAGTCAACGGGCTGTTCCCTGGCCTTGACAAAATCATGCAGGGCTACGCTGGGTCTTCTAATAGTGAAGCCTTCCTATATGGCCACTCCCAACCCGCAGGCCCCTCCGCAAGCACTACCCAGGAGTGTGTTCTTTCTCCCGTGTCCTCAAGCATGGCCCTGTTTGCCCATCATGCACAGGCAGCTGCCAACCCAAATCCTGTATCAACAAGAGCATCCAGAACCAGCCATTTGAGCTATTGGGTCACCAATGGAAGCCAGAATCCAGAAACAGCCAATCATATTGCACTGTCTGATTTTAAAGGCAGACACACCTTGCCTCCAGCTAATAAGCCTGCAAGGTGCAGAAGAAAATTAATCACTCCAGAGATTGTTCTTATAATGGTTTTAAAGCAAGGGATGCTTATTTTCCTTGGGGAAATTGTGGCCGCAATGGGTTTTGCAAAGTCCACTGTGGCTGCAACCCTGCAAGCCCACACCAACTGTGGCCCCCCTACCAAGAAGAACCCAACTGATACCTGTACTTTGACCAAAGGTGACACAGCCCATCCCCTTATGATGACCATTATGAAGCGTGACCTGTGGATGCCCCTGGTCCAGGTACGTCTCCAGCTGGGACTCCACGGCATCTTCACCAACAAGAGAACAGTGAATTTGTGGATGCACAGAGTTGTGGTTGCCGCCAGAATCATATACAATCAGGTTCTTGGTGGCCCCAGTTTGGTGGATATCAACCCATACAATTCAACCATCATCAATTTTATTTAAGGGAGGACAATGAGGGCCTGTAATGACGTCATCTTTCTATCATACACTAAGATTTCTGCAAGTATCCAAGACTATAAAGAGAATTGTATCAAGTCTGATGTATACAAGCGCGGCCCAATCTTATATTGTTTTGTTGGGGTTTTATTGGCAGTTTCCCCATTGGGTGTCAATTATTACTCGGTAATATTGAACACTGCAGATGGGTATGTCTACCAGACGGAGCTCAAGGCCATGCTGGAGGAGTGGGCCACACAAAACGCTGTGCACACAGTTGTACTGAGTGCGGAGATGAAGCAGCAGATATGGACAACCCAAGAAATCAGGACTGCGGGGCATACCTGTTAGTCCTACCCCACCAACCACACCAACATGCATCTTGCAGATGTATGTCTCTACAATTTTGGTTCCACCCTCAGGCGCTTAAAGCCTGCCACCTACAACAAACTATGCATCTAAATTGATAAGGATTATGAGCTTTTCTCTTCTGTGTCTGTCCAGGACTTATTTGATCTCATCATCTTCTATGCAATTGTTAGTGATAAGTCCAGAAAGGACCCCCACCTCCCCCCACACCAGTTCATCTGTTTTTTCAAGCCTGCATATGTAAGAAGAAGAATTTGAGCAATTGAAGCAACCCACTCTTGCTGCCCCTTCCCATTCAACAAAACCTGCCTCTCCAACCCCCCCATCAAGCCACCCGCCTTCCAACCCTGACTCCTAAGCCACTACCATTCCCCCCACTATCTCCGATGTTGCCCCTTTCACAGGCGCAGATGAAGGCAATGTTCATTTGCCCATTCTCTCCCCTTCCTATCCTTTGATCAGTAAAATAAATCTTTTCTTTATGACAACTTATTAAAATTGATATCTCTCTTTCAATTCATACTTAATAATAATTTCTTTTTACATTATCAACATTTCCCATAATTAATACAATGGTGTACATTTTACAAATAGCTAAAAATTATTTTCATTCATATTTTTCATCATCATTAATAAATTAAAGACAATAAGCGTAAATATTGCATTAGAATATAGCAATTAAACATCAACTCTTGATATTTAGAAACTATGTGCATAACTCAATGCATTTTGATTATAAAATTCATTGTAAACTTGGCCTTTTCCATTGTAATTTAATGAAATGTACTGTATTTATATTAGAGAGCCATTAAAACTTAGTTCATTATTGATACATAGTGCATTTTACAGCCTGTATATTTACCTATTGGTAATAACTCTAAAAACTTTTTAGTTGGATTTTGCGAGGTAATAATAATGTAATGTGGTTTAATAAATTACTGTTCATTATCATTAATTGGCTGATTTCCTTTGCTGTAGCAATTTTGCATTTTCTGATATTTATGCACTAGTATTTAATTGGTTGGTTTCACATCAAATTACACAGGCAATAGGAAATCAAGCTACTATCTTGACCACATCTGGTCTTGGGGCGGTGGCTTGATTTCCTATTGCCTGTGCAATTTGATCTGAAACCTGTCAGTATTGACAATTCATTACCCCGGAAAACCTGGGCCCAAGGGTGGGATTCAAACCCTGAACCTACATTCCTGTGGGCCACTGGGCCCATGGACCAAGGGCCTGCTTGCCCGCGTTTTTTTGAGATTGAGCCCCTGCAAGCTGAGGCTCCTTCTAAGTCCCAAAGCCAGAATACCTGCACCAGCTCAACCATGGTGGCGCCCAAAGAGGAGCCTCTCAAATTGCCTAATGGAAGCAGAGATGGCGCCTCTGTGAGTTTCATGAGTTAGAAGTCCTCTCAAGTAACCAATCAAACCCTACTGCCAAAGATAAACCTGGGCTTTGGGCCCAACCCTGTGACCACAGCAAAGAATCAAGAAAATTGAGTGATCAAATTGGACTTTCTGACCAATGAGAGAACACCCAGCCGAGGTGCCATTTTGCTGCTCCCACACCCGGGCCCTCTGGCTGCCCGCCTGTACTTTTCCCAATATTTTGATAAAGCCCTGATGGAAAATTTAGTTTGGAGGCAGAATGCTATATATGCCTAAAGATTCTGCGCCTGAACCTTCTCTATTTTCAAATAAAGTTTATGTTACTTTGGCTCTTACAGCTATTGCCATATTTTGTATTTGCTGTCTATCAATTCAGTTCAAGATATCCTGGCCCTCCTGCCCCACTGCCCGCAGTTTTCTGTCCATCTGGTGCACCCTTTGGGCCCATTCACTTCACTGATTATCCCTTGAAGCCCAAATATAAGGATTATACACCAGAAAAAATCCTCAAACTTGACCTGCTAGCCTGCATCCAATCCGCTATTAGATACAACCGCCAAGGCCTGTGAATATTCTCCACTATAAAACTATTTAGAGGAAAATTCAATTATCTCCTGGCCTACAATATCTATATGAAACTGCCCGTAACACCCAAACCAATGCCAGCCCCTTCACCCAACCTTCCAACTAACCATACCAGCTAGCTTTTTGGAATAGTGTACATCACCCTCACAGGGGTGGTGGACACCATTGTACCAGCTGCCAGCCCGTGGTCTTGGGTGGGGAAGTCTACTTCCTACCTTCTAAAGTTAGCTCCTCTCTTGTGGTGGGCCCTGCCTGCAAAAACCCTGGCCCAAGTTACCCCCAGAAACAGCGCGCCAGCCGCCCAAGACTGGATCCCTGACAAAACCAACCAATTGGATACTAGTGCGTAAATATCAGAAATGCACAATTGCTACAGCAAAGAAAATCAGCCAATTAATGATAATGAACAGAAATTTATTAACACATTACATTTTTATTACCTTGCAAAATCCAACTAAAATTTTTATAAAGTTATTACCAATAGGTAAATATACAGGCTGTAAAATGCACTATGTATCAATAATGTACTAAGTGTTAATGGCTCTCTAATATAAACACAGTCCATTTCATTACATTACAATGGAAAAGACCAAGTTTACAATGGATTTTAATAATCAAAATGCATTGAGTTAGGCACATAGTTTCTAAATATCAAGAGTTGATGTTTAATTGCTATATTCTAATGCAATATTTACATTTATGGTCTTTAATTTATTAATAATGATGAAAAATATGTATATGTTGAAGGTAGTACTATAAAAACCAGTTTTTTGATGTAATTCAAACATAACGTCAAATATTTACACACTTATCAATGAATTAGAGTCATCCCTTCAAAAGGTTGTTGAGCTTGAATACAACATCATGAAAATTGTGGTAAATCAACTGGGAAATGGGGGAAGACCCTTGGTCCAGCAAAAGAAAATTGTGAAAAATAGCCTGGGAGCAATAGTTAATGAAGAACACAATGAAATAATTTTAAATCTTCAAAAGGAAATACTCAAGCAGTTAGAATTCAAAAGTGAAAGTTACAACTTGTGGGAATTTGCAAAAACCAATAGAAAGAATACTCAAAAAATCAAACTAATTGAAGGAAATGAAATTTCAAAGGAAATCAACACAAATGAAGAGGAAACCAACCAAATGGAAACAGACAAAAACAAAACTCAGCCAAGAAGCAGGAGCACTTCAAGAAATACAGAAATTTTATCAAATGAAAACCAAGAAGAAACACAAATTGCAAGAAATATAAGAAAAATTAAGCCTAAAAAATTAATGAAGAGCAGCCAACACTCATGAAATTTGCTGAGGTGGTGTTTCAGGAAATCCTGATCTATTAGATTGATTGATTGATCCATATCCCTATCACTGAAGCTGTGGGTTGACATTAGACAGGACACAGCCAAAGTGATACAGCTATTCCATAATACGGAGAAACTATAAGAAGATTGATATAGTTTCCAAGTCAGAAGACACCTGAGACATTCCAGGTCTCAGGTCACAGACCAATCCAGAAGCTTCTATAATTAGATTCTAAGGATTCCAGATTCCAAATAGGGATACAGACCCAACCCAGAGATTGATTGGGGAATTACAACATTCTGTTTCACTGAGAAGTGAGACGGAAGACCGCCTGTACAAATATTGCACATTATACCAAGCACAAGGACAGGTCAGTCAAATTGGCTGTCAACTTAGTTTGCCGTAAATAAGTCAAGGTATATCTAGGCTGAAGAGGATAAATCAGCAGCCTAGAATATTACCTCATCTCAAACCTTATTTGGGTTTTGAGATCCAACTCTAGGGGGTGAAACTAGTAGCTTGGGGATGATAGGCTAGCTAGTAAGAGTTGTCTGCAGCTAGACGCCAGTTTGGCCGCTAGCTGTCAACTATAAAGGGGCCTTCCAAGATCACTTGGAAGGGAGACAATTTAATACCCTTCAACATCACTACTAGTCCAAATAGTAGCAGTGTTAAAGTACAATAAGAGCAACTTATTGATACTTGCAAATTCCTGCCAAACCACCACTGACAGTGTTGCGTCTTCAAAGGACCACAGGACTTCCACCTCAATTGGATCAACCAACAACGGAACACAGCCCGTTGTCACACCTATCTACACCAATAGAAGCACATCTGTCTTTATACAGATATCCCATCCCAACATGATTAACTCACCTAATAAAAACAATCTCTCTTCTTCTTCAAGATCCAGAAATCTTGACATGGCGCCTGTGGCTGAGGGGGCCACAGGGGAAACAATTAGTAAGTATTTTTATGTTTTATTTAAATCTATTTTATTCATCACCAGGAATGGGGACAGGGCTGTAGAAGTGGCAGCTTTTACGCCGAGTTGGTTCTACGGGGGTTACCAGTCACTGGCAGCCCCTGTAAAACAAATAAATAAAAACCAAATAAATAAAATAATTCAACAGAATATGAATAATTTTTCAAATTTTGAAGCTAAAGATAGGGAATACTTACCACCTGTGTGTGCTTGCTGTGGTTAAGGGAAGCATACAAAATAGTATCAAATATCAACTTCAAAGAAATGAATGAAATTTGTGGGGATGTCAAGTTAAACTTTGATGAATATATCTATGAAAGCATTCAATGATTCCCATTTGCAAACATCAACAAATATGGAAAAAAACTTAATATAAACTGACTTTCAAATAGGAACTGAATATTTAAAAACTGAAATTTTTAATGAAGTATTCAAGGCATTGTCAAACAAAGTTGGGGACGCAGTCCTTGTGAACACATTTAAACCTTTATTAATATTGTTTGCCAAGGCATAGGAGGCTGATACAAGTCAGGCACCCCCCAAAACCCTCTTCAAATTCAATCAAACATCCTATATCAATAGGTTAGTTCAAGTCTTCAAAAAATTGTGCATGTTCTCTGAAAAATATACCTCACAAAGAATTCACGCCGCGGTATACCTGGGAATCCTCCTTCACTGCATATTAAAAGCTAACGTCAAAAAGTTGGAGGATGTACCTATTCAAATGGAAATATGCCAGTTAGCACTCAAATGCCAGAAGACACTGCGGGGGTATAAGACAGTTGAGCACATCCTGTATGACTCCTTTGCATTGGCAACGTTGTACAGGTACTATGTGCCCCCTGAAAAAAACCTATTGATTGATTACTCACCTGCCTTCCTTTTATTAAACGTTCAATAACCACCAGGGTACAGGGCGCCACCCCTCTAGAAATTGCATCCAGGGTTGTCCACCATGTACAGAAGAGTATGTGGATTCAATTAGACGCTCTAGCCAAAATTTTAATTTTGGGGTATAATTCCCTGGAATAATTGCATTCCCTTTGCAATTAGCATCCCCTCAATAAATATTTTTCCCTTGCAAATTAAATTTTATTTTTTTAATTTTTATATTTTAATACTAAAATTTTAATATTTTAAGATTTTTTTAAATTTTAGTAGGTTAATTATAATATTAATATATCTAAATATATTACAAGATATTAGTTAAAGTTGCAACCACATCAAATAATAAAATAAGTTATTAATGTTTTTATTTACTAGCTTGTCAAGTACGGGTTCATTTATTACATATACAAACAACAAGAATTGAATTTATCTGCATCATGTGGCCCACTCCACTTATATTCCAAACAAATGATTGTTTAGAACTCAAATTACCTTTCCCTTGTAATATTATTTGATAAATATATTTGATATGCTTGACCTGCGTCCTAAGTTCTAATTAGTAAGCAATACATAAAAATCATTGGCTTCCCTGTTGTGTGGCTATAGTGGCACTGATTTAATAAAGATCAGATGATGACTTGCAAGGTCTGATTTGTGGCTTAACAATGCCAAAGTACCAACAAGGATTCACAATTATTTAAATAAAATTAATCCATTTATATCTTTTTTAATTTATTTATTTGTTAGGGCAACAGTCAATAAAATATTCAGTGCATTATAATAAAATATATTCCTCATACCTAGTATAATTAATTTTACTTACCCTTTCTCAATACGCTTATATGTCTAAAATACAATCAAACGTCACATTATTATATTTAAATAATAATTTTTGAGTCCTAATAAAAACAAACTAAATAAAAATAAAAACAAATAAAACCCAGAGCGTCATTTATCTGATTGGCTTGGAGGCCAGGGCTTTAGGGAGGAAGGATTCTGAGTGCTCATAGAATGCTGCCTCCACATCAGGTGGCATCGCAAATTGGCTGATCTCAAGAATGTTGAAGAGATCCTCAGTGTCCTGAGAGAGGCCTTGTTTCACCTTATTCATAATCCAACCAAACACCTCCTTAATTGGGTTCAGAAATGGAGAATACAGGGGGAGGAAGAGGAGTCTCATTGGACAGTCAGCCAGGTGGTGGTTGGTCAAATGGCTATTTTTATTGATTGGTGGGAACTCAGACATAACCAGATCCACTTTGTGGAGCCCAACATTATCCAATACAACAATGTTGGTTGTACTGCGGTAATTGATCTGGAGATACTCCTTGACAGCTTGGAGAAAATTGAGAAAAGTCCTGCTATTGTGGGAGCCCTTGATCATTTGGTATTGGTCCAACTCGCAAGGACCAAGAAGCACAACCATTGAATAGGTCTTGGAACAGAAAGCTGCATGATGAGCTACTCCGTCCTTGGACCCTTTCTTGACCCACCCATGCCTAGACCTGAGTGAGGAGGAAAATGACAATTTGTTGATGTAGAAGAACTGGACATTCCCAGTCTTCTTTAGTGCCAGATATGTCTCAGCATAAATGTATCAATCCTTGATGGTCTTCTCATTGTTTCTGTTGTACGGCAAAACTCCCAGTACTTTCCAGGAGAAGCCCAAATCAACCATTGTTTGTAAACAAGGGTTTTGGAAACAGAAAGTCTGAACTCTGTGGCAATCATTGGTTGGATAACAAGTGAGTCCAGGTGACAATCCTTGGTAACCCACTGTTTTATTATGTCAATATGCACAGGCTGCAAGAGTTTGGGCTTCTACTTATCCTTGGCAGATTTTGCAATTTTCCTGGTATTGCCATACTTGATGTTGATGTTGGCAATGTATCTGGCTGTGAAACCAAATTAGGAAGCAATATCCTGAACAGCCATTCCCCCATTCAAGAAGTTGAGGAGAGCTTCACGCTCACTATCTGTCAACCAATGCCAGCCCTTAGCAAGTACCACGACATCCTGGCTAGAAGGCTCAATACAGGGGACAGGGACCTTTGTGTAGAAGGTGGGATCACGCTTGCTTGCAGTGGTGCTGTCAATGGTTGAATACACAATAGGCGCAGATGGCTCAACAGTGGTGGCCAATGGCTTGTAGGTGGTGTCAAAGACTTGGGGGCAGGAAGTAGCAACCCTTGGATCAAGAGTGCGGGGCCAGGTGACAACTGGGTATACAGTGGAGGTGTATGTAACCTCATTATTCCTGATGACCTTTGTGTAAGAGACTTTGGTTGCAGGCCTTGAGAGAAGCTTCTGTCTGGGATTAAGGCTGTGTGATCTGGCTTGGGACGCAAGAGGTGGTTGACTGGGGCTGACTCCTTGGGAGGCCTGTGTATTGACATGATTACCTTCAATTTGTGTTCTGGGTCTGTTATTGGACCCTCTGGGACGCCCTTGTGGACAGGCTGCCCCGCGGGCTGGTGCAGGAGCTGGTTGGGAATGCAACTGACAATCCATAAAAATAAAATAAAAATATATTTTAGATTAAATATGCATTTATTTGGATTTATTGGATTAGTTGTGAGTAGTTGTTTTCTCTTTATTTAGCCTTGAATAGTAGCAGAGTTTCTATATCCATAATTTGAAGAGTATAATATTGTATCCTTTCCAGTTTTGGATAATTTTAAAGTTTAATCACTTTTTATATCTAAACATGGTTATTGAGATTGAATTTTTAGTTTGATTTTAGTTGTGGTGGAGCTTCTTGATTTGAGTTGATGTTTTCTAGTATGCTTACTGTAAGTTAAATTTGGATTCCAGTTCCCGCAATTAATATCTGAGTTTACTAGTGGCATTCAAAAGTGATTTGAAATTTGGTTCTTGGATTTGACAATCCCGCAATTTCAAAAAAACATAGTAAATTTAATGAAAATGGCTGATGGATTTGAACACTTCAAATCTGATTCCAGTTAATTCATTTTGTCTATTGGAAATATGCAGTTTGCCTTGAACTTTGCAAAGTGTCTATGAGTTCCTGCATTTTCAAATATTCAAATAAATACTCAAAAAATTCAATTTAATTAAAAAAAGGCCATACTGCAAAAGCAATTTGAAATTTGGACCAAGGATTTGACAATCCCACATTTTTACATCCAGGTTCTTAATTTACAGTACCAGGGCCAAGGTGAAGGCTACCTTAAGGGTCTCAAAGGTATTTTGGGCTGTGTCCAACCATTCAAAGGGTACATTCTTAGCCGTGAGGGTGGTGAGTGGATGGGCTATTTTGGAAAAAATCCTTGATAAACTTCCTGCAGAAGTTTTCCAAACCTAAGAACCCCCTAAGCTTGGTCCTGGAGTTTTGGGGTAGGCCAATCCAGTACTGCAGCAACCTTGGATGGAGCAATTGCAAAACCACCCCTTTGAATATCATAGCCTAGGAGTTCTACCTCTGGCTTCAGGAACTCACACTTCTCCTTCTTACAGTAGAGTTTAGCCTTCTGAAGTCTGTATAGGACTTTTTTGAGGTACTGGAGGTGGGTGGTTTCATCCTTTGAGTATACTAGGATATTTTCCAAGTATACTACCATGCATACGTTCAGGAGCTTGAACAAGATCTTGTTCATGAAGACCTGAAATGCTAAAGGGGCATTGCACAAGCCAAAAGGCATGACCAGGTACTCATATAACCCAAACTGTGTGTGGACTGCTGTTTTCCATTTGTTGCCTTCCTAATTTGGACCTGATTGTAGGCATTGCAGAGGTTGAATTTGGAAAATATGTAGGCTCCTGTCAAACAATCTGTCAATTGCTCTGCAGAGGGAACTGGGTAACAATCCTTCACTGTGATGGCATTGAGCAGGCTGTAGTCTATGCATGGTTGTAGTCCTCTGTTGCTCTTCTTCACAAAGAAAATTGGGGAGGAGCACAAGGACTGGGAGCATCTCATATGGCCCTTGGCAACCAATTCTGATATGTACTCTTTCAAGACAATACCCTGGGCGTGTGTGGTGGGGTAGACTTTGCCCCACTTGGGTGTCTCTCCAGGAATGAGTTTGATGCAGAAGTTGCTTGCCCTTTGCTTGGGGAGGGTTTACAAGGAGGCTTTGCTGAAGACAGTCTCATATTGTGACAGGATGCTCTCCAAGGTTGGCAAGATCTCCACCACATTTAAGGAGGAAGCAGTGGTTTGTCCCAGTGCCACGTTACCAGACTTCCCATTGCTGGAGATGTTGACTTGGTGGGTGTCCCAATTAATATTGCACTTTTATTGCTCCCACCAAGGCATCCCCAATATGACAGGGAATAATAGGTCCATCAGAGCTGAAAAGTTGAGCTCAAAAGGTATTCTGCCAATTTCTACTGTTGTGGGTTGGATGAATCTGTATACCAGTGGAGTGCTTCCATTGGCTAGTTGGGCTCTCCCTCCTGATTGGGTTTTAAGGCCTAGGGTGCTGAGGAGTAGGAGATCAATAAAGTTCCCCATGGCCCCTGTGTCTAGCAATGCCGTAGTTTGGATGTCTGTATTACTGGAGGAAATTGTTATAGGCACTGTGGAATAGCAAGAAGTATTTTTTTATTACCTTCCTTGTCAACCGCCATCAATGGTTGGTGGTTTGAGGGGGGTTTAAAAGGGTTTGGACGGGCTGTAGGGCAATTCATGACTGTGTGCCCTGCCAGGCCACAGTACATTCAGAGCCCATGAGCTACTTGGCGGGCCTTCTCTTTGCTGGAGAGCATAAACCCACCGCCTGGTTTGGGAACCACTTCTGGGCACAGGGGTTTCTCCTTGGTGTTGGCATTAGAAGGGAATACCTGGATGGCGGCCACCTGAGTGATTTGCTTGGCCAGAGTCTCCTCATAATGCCCACCCCAAGCTTGTACCTCCTTGATTACTTCCTCATAGGTGTCAGGAAGTTTATGGTGGAGTAAGAGCTCCTGAACTTGGGGGGAGAGCCCTGCATAGTAGAGGTAGCAAGATTCATCATTTTCTAGTTAAAGTGCCTCTTTAAGCTGGGAGAACTTCTTGGTGTAACTGGAGGTGGAGGAATTTCCCTGTTAGAGGGACTTTAAATTGTGTTGGGTATTGTTTATGTCTTCAGGAAAACTGACAGAGTCCAGTAATCTTTGACTGAAGGCATGGAAGTCATGATGTAAGTTGGGTTCCTTGAGATTGACCACTGCAAACCAGTCTTGTTGTTGACCAGTGAGTTGGTTAGTCATGTGTAGTACCTTCTGAATTTCTGTGGTATACTTGGAGGGCTCAGATTCAAATAATGTGTAAGAGAAAGATATTAGGGTAAAAATGGCTTTTTTCTTGCATAAGTGGATAATGTCTTGGATAGATAATTAAGGACCACATTCTGTACTTGGTGAGCAGCCGTGGGGTGAGTCTTATCTCCTCTAGGATGGAGAGTTTGGAAACATCTAAGGCAGGTGTAACAGGTAGTGATGAGTGCAACCAGGGAGGTCACACAAAAGAGGGTCAAGTATTTGATCAAGGTTGTTCCTGAGGCTTGCTGGGTTAGCCCCAGTGGGGGCGCTATTATGCTGTAATACCCAGATATGATAGATACTACTTGCAGCAGGTATGGCAGGAGGTTGTCAAATTGGAAACCAGTCAGGGCGGTGATGATCAGGTATATGGTCATCAACCAATGGAAGACCTTAGCATTGACCATGTATCTTCAAAAGCTCCCAGTGAAGTAGGTTAATACATAGTACATGGAGGTGTACACCGCAATGGACAGCGTGGAATGCGGAGATACCAGGGGAGGCCAGGAACCTGTGTGGGAGGAATTGAGTTGTCCAGGGGCATAGTGAGGGTCATGACCTAGCCCTTCTGGTGAGGGTCCAAATAACTCTGGTCCCTGTTGATAGCCTCCAATCCCAAGGCAAGCTGTGAGAACAGCTGTGAAGATGAGATGGTTCATCTTCCTTGGATTGGAGGGGGTTGGCTGGGGCTAACTATTTAAATTTGACTTAAGTGTTAAGTAAGATTTAGCTTTATTGATGAAATTAAACTCAATAATAGCACAAGCTATTACTGAGGAGGGGTCCCTTATTTATAGTGCTTCTCACTTGCAAAGTTTTACAAGTGGGAATGAAAGCAAGGGATTGGAGAGCCCAAAATTTTAGACAAGGTGATTGGGAATTGGGGTTTCAGAAGGTGGCCAAATTCTTTCTCTTTGACAATCTGTTGGGGGTTTGGCCATTCTTGCCTATAGCCAATGATTTTCCCTGGGTGTGGAGTCAGGTGATGGTGAAGACTCATGGAACTTTCAAAATCTATTTTTGTTTTGGAAGGCTTAGTTTGGCTGGGGTCTGGACTCAAGTATGTGGTTTGGTCCTCTGAATCCCATTGGTTTGGAGTAGAACTATTCTTAAATTTTGAAGCCTGATTTTTCCCATCTTCTGAAAGGTCAGAATAATTTGTAGAATCTGAACCCTGGATTTGCCCTTCTTCTGAAGGGCAGGAATTAATCAATGTTTCCCCCTATAATCAGGGACTTTTCTGATTGGCTGCAGGTTATGGGGGCTTCTGATTGTCTGTGGGGTGAGGCCTGAGACCCAGGTGGGTAGCTGGCAGCCAACTGGGACCCAGAGAGCGAGCAGGTGGGCTGGGGGCTGGCTGGGGCCCCGCTGGCAGCTGGGTGGGCGAGCAGGTGGCTGGCAGGTGGGGGGCTGGCAGCAAGCCTGCTGGTGCCAGGCTAGGCAAGCAGGTGGCTGGCAGGGGGCTTGTGGGTGGCTGGCTGGGCGGTGAGAGGTTGGCGGGCAAGCAGAGGGTTGGCAGGAGGCCCACTGGCAGCTGGCTGGGTGCTGGGGGGCTGGCAGAGGGTGCAGGCAGGCATGGCAGGCGCCTGCCTGGATGATAAATTATTCCAGCAGGCATTAAGTTCCAATTTTTCCTTCTTCTAATTTTTATTTTCCCCAATTAAAGGGGGGAAATTCTCATCAAATTTGTCCCCTGGAACTGAAAATTTTTCTATTCTTTTCCAGCATTGTCCTCCAGTAAGGATTTGATTTATGTCAGGAATATTCCTGACACAATGTGGGGAGCAAAAACCTTGTTCATTAAGGTCACAAAGGTTGACAGGGAGTTTTTCATACCAAAGTTGAGTACCACACACTTGTACAAACTGTATTTAGAATGGAAGGCTGTTTTGGGGATGTCTTCTTCCTTGATACGGATCTGGTTATAGCCTGCAGTCAGGTCAATTTTGGAGAAGACTGTAGTACCACCCAAGGCATCAAAGAGGTTGTCAATGAGTTGTAGTGGGTAACATTTCTCAATAGTAACTTTTTTTAGGGCTCAATAGTCTGTGACTAGGCGCAGGGTATCATCTTTCTTTGCTAAAAAGAATACATCAGCACCAAAAGGGGACTGTGAGGGGCAGATAAGTCCTTTATCCAATGCCTCCTTGAGGTAAGCAATTGGGTGTTGTCCTCATTTTGGGTGAGCAATAGATGGGTCACGCCTTAGGTACTGCTCCTTTGAGTTGGATGGAGTGTTGGATGTGTTTCTCTGGTGGCAACCTGGGTAAAGCCTCCTTGAAGATTTCTGGATGACTGGCTACAACTTCACAATCCTGAGGTGTGGTGGTGGCCTGGTGATCCTTGAAATGTATGATTTTGTACTGTAAGGAGTCTCAGTCAACTGCCTTGAGGTTCTTCTTTCTGCCCAAGGTATCTGTGATACATATAAAGGTGTGGTTGCACAGGAGTTGGTCTACTGAGTCAGGGTAGATCTGGTGATTGGTAACTTCACATTTGATGGTCAGTACAGAGGTTGACCAGTCTACATGGGGTTGTTCTTTTGTAGCCATTCCAGTCCCAGTACAATGTCAAACTTGTTAAAGTCAATGACAAGACCTTTAATGGTGGAATGTAGGCTCTCTAGCATGACAGAAAAGGGGGCAGTTTCCCGTGTCACAGCAATGTGATGTTCATTAGTTAAAACCATTTTTCTAATCCGCAAAGGATTGGTGGCTAACTTGAACTTATCTACAAAGCTGTTGTTGAACAGGGTTTGATCTGCGCCCAAGTCTAGGAGTTCTGATCCTGTGTAACTGCAAAAGCAGAAAGGGTAAGACATCAGTCTATTTGGGTGTCTGGCAATGGTGTACAGAGCTGAGTCTTCCAAGGGTACTTGAATCATTGGGCATTGGTCCACGTCCTCAGGTTGGTATTAATTGTTGGGCAAGTCAGGAATAGTCTGGGGAGAGCTTGGCTTGCTTAGTGCTCTCCCCAGGCTTTTCCCTTATCTTGATTATCTTGAGTGGCAGTGACACATAAATGGGTTTGGTTTGATTGGCTGTTGTTCCTGTTCCTGTGTCCATTTGAACCCAAGGGTTTGTGGTTTGCACTGTTGTTGTTGTTTGCAGAGGTGGTCTGTTGGAACGCCCAGCAGGGTGAGAATCTTTGGGGCACTCTCTCTTTTCTGTTTGTGCCTTGTGGAGAGTGTTGGACGTTTGTTCTTCTTTCTCTTCCTTGCAATATAGGCTCTTCCAGTTGGTCACTTGATCCAGGTTTATGTGTCTCATTACATGCAACTTGAGTGTGTCATAGTACATGAGGTGAGTGTCTGGAGTTTCAAAGGCCATATCTGAGGGGGCACATAGTTGGAGTTCCTTGTAGGCGCGGATGAGCTCCTTTACAGTGCCAGTCTGGGACAAGTTCTTCACTTGGCAGATGATCATGAGTGCGGTGTCTTTCAGCACAAATCTTGCCAAGAAGTCTTGTTTGAAGGTGTCCCAATTCTTCTTGGTGTGTTCTTCATGCCACTTGTTGCACCAGGTGCCAGTGTTGTGAGTCAATTGAATGGAGATTTCTGTAATTCAGAGTTGTTGTGGGCATTCCATTTGGGCCAGCTTGCTTTGGGAAGACTGGATCCATGCTGCGGTGTTATTGTTGTTGGCTTCAGTAAAAGGTTCCAGGGCAGCGCTTTGAAGTCTTTGGGCTACGTAGGCAGGCATGGTATTCTCATCAGTTGGACAAGGCATAGCAGGGAGATCCTGGAAGAACCCTTGTGCTGACAGGGTGTTGAAGGCATAGAGAAGGATCACCATGTTCTTATACAGGATGAAGCCATTGGGCATTTCAGTACCAGGTGTGTACAGAGTCCAGTCTAGCAGGAGGCCAGACATGATTCTATCAAGGATTTGTTGACCGCAGCAGGTACAGACAATGGATGAAATTTTGGGGATAAAGTAGGATGGAAAACCTACTTCTGCTACCAATGCTGTAACTGTGCTGTATTAGCAGAGTAACAAGGGGGAAAATATTTGGAAACTAGATAATATTCTTTATTGAGAGATAATAATTATATAGTTATTGTGAATTGTGGATAACAGGAACATGATAGTGTTGATCACACTGTGGGATGTTGAAGGGGGTGGCTTGATCCTTGTAATGAGTCAAGCACCAAAACAAGTTACCCACTGGAAGGGATCAGCTTCTGTTCATGTTATTGTATTTGGAAATCCAAGTTGTCTTCCTAACTTGGCTTTGGGTGAATGGATAATTGGATTGCGGGTCACAAACCTGCTTACTCAGAACCTTGCTGGCATTTCAAGCCTGCTGTTTCAACAGGATCAGCTCCTTCAACCTGAGGATTGGTGCAAACTTGAGAATGGTGACCTATCTGGCCACAGTTGTGACAACCTTGACGTCTAGGAGGATTTTGCAAATTCATTGTAAGGATGCAAGGGCCACAGGAAGACAAACCAGAATTAGAGGCAACACAATTCTCCTGCACAAACGCTCCAGAATGGGTAAGGTGCATATCCTGCAACAATGTCTTTATGCTCTTCATAGAGGAAAGCATAGATATATGGGCTTTAAATGGAGGCACAGAAGATGTTTAACTTTGAGGGCTTGAGCGCAAGCCATGTAAGCTTCATGGGCTGGTAATTTTCTGCTCTTTATCAGTTGTTGTCCTTTCATGTAGAATCTATAAGCAAATTCAGCTAGAGTCTCCTTAGGTTTGAAAGAAATGTGCATGAAGGCATCCTTCTTCACTTCCAAACTAAGGTCATCACCAAATTCTTCAACCAGAAGCTGCTTCATATCTTCCCAAGTCTCAATGATGGGCAGCTCAGGCACCACCACCTCTTGGAAGGTTGGGTAAAGACAGGTAGAAATGTGTTCCTTCTTAACCTCATCCAAGGCTCTTCTTATGGTAGTTTCATATATAGTTAGGAAAACTGCAATGGTCAAGGTTTTGGGGTCAAAGACTTGCTTAAAGGTAGGCTTAAAATGTGCTTCCAGAGTTGGACTACTATTGTTGCTATTGAGTACATTTATGTGCAGGGAGAAGTCTGCTTCAGATTCAGAGGGGGACTGTCTGACTCACAGCTGCTGAACACTTTCTTCAAGAGTAGTCAGAGTCTCAGCAGTGCGGGCACCTGTATTATTAGCTAGAGTGGTCTGTTGCTCAGTAACATCTAGGTGTTGGCCCTGGGTTGTTACTACTGTGGAGAGCTCAGCCAGTCAAGAAGTAAGGGAAGGCCCCACTGAGAGGCAGGGGGCAAACATGCCATTTACTGAGTCAATCAATTCACTAATTTCCTGCACATCCCTGTCAAACTTGGAGTGGTCTTGTTTCAAATGGTCCACCTTATTAGCTATAGCAATCAACTCTCTAGCACATTGGATTCAAGGGGCTCCTGAAAATCCAGGGCAACAGCCATCTTCATCAATAACTCCATATGGACTAGAAGCAGTTGCCATCATTTTTTGTAGGGCAGCAAGTTCTTGCTGCAGCTCACCAACTTGAGTTGTCAAAGCAAGCACCTGAGGATCAGGCTGAGGAGCTTCAGTAGGGGTCCTTGACTGCAGGTAGACGCTTGTAGCTGTTGAATGGCATCCCATAGCCTCCTTTCTCTATCTGCCAAATCATCAGATGGAGGGGAAGGCGGGGCATCTGGCTTGGACATAGACAATTCATTCACTTGAGTCTGGATTTTGGCAATAGCAGCAGCAGTGACAACCCTTTCTTGATCAAATTCTTTACTGAGCTTGTAGAGGCTCTTAGCAGCAAGGTCTGTCACTTGTTGTAGTTAGTAAAAGGAGTAAGCACTGAACTCATTGAGCTGTTGCAAAAGTTGTTCAAAATTGGTAATATAGGCATTCAAGGTGGAATCTACTTGGGTTCACCAGGGCTGTTCCAATCAGTGAAACTCATGTAGACACTCCCTTCCATATTCAGGGATGGACTGGCGCATTTTTTTGATGAAATTAACCAAATAGATCTGGGAGGTGACAGAGTTGCGCTGACTGTCTGATATCAAGGAAAACAGGGAGTGGATCCACTGCTGGTAGGCCGCAAACTGATTCCAGTGATGAGTAACAGCTGCTTGTAGGGACAAAATCTCCTGGATGTGGAGCCCTAACACCATCTGGTGGTGGGCTAAGGCGGGTTGTAAAAAAGATGACAATAGGTGCTCAGCAGAGCCAGCCGCTGAGAGGAGATGTTGTGGAAATTGCAGAGCCACAATCAATTTGTAGTATTCCACTTGACTGAACTGTAGTTAGAGGCCGGGGATGACTCTGTCATGGGCTATCCCAAGGGCTACTGCCATGACTTGTTCTAAGTCAGGGGTACCCATGGGGTAGGCCACTAGGTAGGGACCATTCCCAAGGTTTGGCACAGTAGGAACAATAGGTGGATCTGTGATGTCTTCCTCAATAGGAGGACTGGTGATTTCAGGTAAAGTTGACTCTTGTATGAGAGGAGGCAAGGGACCTGAAACATGGAGGCAAAAGGGATAACCAAGGGGATTACAGCCCCTTTAGTGATCACCATTTTTGTTGTGTTCTGAGGCGCAGCACAGATACACAACAGGGAATCCTAACCTTAGGATTGGATTTGTACTAAGTCTCAGTTAGAAGGAAGGGAAGGCTATGTGTTTACCTTGTAGCCCTGGATGAATAATCTCTACTAGTTGTGGCTAGAGAGAGGTGCCAAAGTACTTGAAGACACAAAGACAAAAATGTGAATATAACTTAATTTTTATTGGTGAATAAGAAATGCAATATATAGTGGTTTGCAATACCACAAAGCAATACCAGGACAGTAGTGTGAGAGAGGGGGGCTAAACTAACTAAGTTTGGCTTCCATCCCGGCAAGATATACAACCAGGATGCTGCCCAGTGGAGTACTGGGATGGCCGCTTGGAGAGGGGACCAAAGAGAGGATGTGGTAGACAACTGGGGAAGTATGCATTCAGCCCCATCAACACCAACCCAGAGAGCAACCAGGGCGTGCAGGTGGGAGCATGAGGCAACTTTGCAGGTGCTCAAAGAGGTGCCAAGTTGTTCCCCTCCAAGCTGGGAAGGGCAGGCACCGGCACCTCCTTCAATGTGGGAGTAGGCACAGTGTGGTCAATAGCATAAGAATCCAGGTTGTCACAAGTTGGACTCTGGATAATAGCCTCCCCCAAAAAAAGAAGTGCACCAAGTATATGCAGAAGACTAGAGGGATTATCCCCTGCAAGGCAAACAGAAGAAGAGATGTGGGACCATAAATTGGGGGAAGCTGTCCAGAGGAGAAGCACAAAAGGGATCAGAGAAAATACCATAAATCTAAGAAATGGGAAGATCACAATAACAAAGCCCACAAAATTTGGAATTGAGGGTTGCTAAAATTAGGTTTCAAACAGTAAGATTTTAGGAAACTGGGGAAGCTGCAAGAAAAAACCCAGGAGTGAAGCAGGAGAAACTACTTGGAGACCTTGACAGTGGTTTTGGGTGGCTTGACTGGCATAAAAGAAGGTAAAGCGGGTTTGAAACCAGAAAATTAATTAAAAAAACCTCAATATTCTAGTAGGATTTAATTAAATTTTTTGTCGGAATTTGATTTCAAACAGTGGTTTCAAAAGAGACAGTAAACGGCACAACAACTAGGTGTTAGCACTTTAATATAAGTCTCAAAGGCGACCGCTATTTGAAAGAGACAGTTTAATAGTAATTTTTCAAGAAGATAATTACTAACACTTTTGCTAAAAAGGGGAAGGACTCTGTGTGGTTCCCGGTCACCAGTCCCCAAAGTGTATCCTGGGTCATAGCCAGGGACCGGCTTGGAGGAGCTGTCATTCTCCAACAGTGGTGAGTGGTTGGCTAGGAGATTATACTTGGCCTGCATAAGAGCAAACTCTTTCAGTACCTTCCCAATCACCAGGCAAGCGTCTCCACCATACACTTGTACTTCAGCAGGCGCCAGTCCTTCTGTTGGTTGATACCAATCTTGTAATAGTCTAGCAAACTCTCCCCTGATAAACTCCCTTCCTCTATTTGTCATTTCAAGATGCCTTTTCACCTTTTCCCACTCCTCCTGAGCAGACTTACTAGAGGCAAATTTTTTGCAACCTAGGTGATAGGATTCTTTGTCCCCTGGGCTAGGGTAAAAGATGTGGGGTAATTTACTCATAGAGCTTATATCCTTTTAACACAATAAATTTGGGTAGGGGTTGTAATAGGCTTTTTATTCACAGTCAGAAGGAAGATCCTCTTAGAAACCTTCTGATATATGGCCTTAGCATAGGGGACAATGAGGGTTTGTGCCAATATTTGGAGTCCTTCAACAATCTCTTGGACTCCTTGTACTTGGTCTTCAGCTTCTACTCCTTTGTCTTGGGCTCCTGTACTTTGGTCTTGTGCTCCTGCACCTTGGTCTTGGGCTCCTGCGCTTTGGTCTTGGGCTTCTGTGTTCTGTTCCAGCTCTGGTTTCCTACTCTTGGTCTTCTGCTCCTTCTGTAGCTTTGTGGCCTTTGTAATCCACTTGATCTAGTCCCCCCAGAGTCTCAGATAGCTCTCCCTTTTATAGCTCCTTGTTTCAGACCAAAAACCTCTCTTAGAACTCTGTTTTTCAAGAGCTTAAACTATCCTATTTCTCTCCCTCTACAATATATTAAACTTCAAAACTTACTTCAGCCAATGAAATCCCTGAATTTTCTGCTTCTGCTCCTCATTTTTTAGGCTCTAACTCTTAAGTTAAAGCCCTCAAAACACTGATCAAACAGACCTTGGCTTGCAGCCAATCATAAGCCTTGATTCAACGGTTTTGCCAAAAAGGTTTCCCCAGATGACTTACTCTTGTCCCTGGTTCAAACATGAGGCTGTCCTGCTCCAGGTAAACAACTGCTCTGTGTTTCAAACGGTTTCACTGTGATTCCTGTCATGTTTCCCCAGCAAATCTTGAGCGCTTCCATATATGTTTTACTTAGGCAAATTTTGACCCCTCAATTTTACAACGTTTCTCTGTGTTTCTCTTAACGTTTTGCAACTTTGAACCCACTTGCTGCTTGTCCTCTTGCTTCTTCTAGTTGTTCTCAGCAAAATTTGCTCTTTTGCCCTTACAGTTTCTCTGTCCTATTTCTGGCCTCTTTCTCGCTCCCTTCTTACTCAATTTTCCTTTTAATAAATTTACAGTTTCAACACACTGTATATTATTTTTTCTCCTCTTTTTTTTTAATTATATGATTTTTAATCCTTTTTTAATCATAATCAGGCAGTATTATTATTTAGCTGCTTCTTTTTATCCATTTTCCTCTCAAAAGATACTAAAATCAGCTCCTCCAGCCTCTGTATCCAGTCTGGCTAGTTCCTTCAGGTTATCTCCTGGTCCTGCACTCACATCTTCTTAGCTCTTCAGCTAACCTGACATCAGTTTATTAACTTCATCAGTCCTCTGGCTACTCCTGCAACATAATCTTCTGGTCCTTTGGCCAACCTGCATCATGATCAGCTAGTCCTGCATCATAATCTTCCGGTCCTTCAGCTTATCCTCAATCAGTCCCTCAACAAATCCTCACTATGAGCCTCCTTAGTTCCCTCTGCACAATGAACCATCTTTGTTCCCATGATTCAATATGAAT
Source organism: Entomophthora muscae (assembly GCA_014839935.2). Classification (NCBI taxonomy): domain Eukaryota; kingdom Fungi; phylum Entomophthoromycota; class Entomophthoromycetes; order Entomophthorales; family Entomophthoraceae; genus Entomophthora; species Entomophthora muscae. The sequence continues at coordinate 50,448 of QTSX02000248.1, read as the reverse complement.
CAACAGTCCGTCAACTAGCCTTCACTGTGATCAAACAGTCCCTCTTTTCAGTCTTCTCTGTTAATTCTGTGAACCACATTGGTTCTTTATCTCAGTCCTTGTTACCAGAACTTTTAGACCCAGGCATGAGTCTACATTGAACTGGCATTTGACTGGGCCCTCACAAGTGGTACTCCACTTAGGCCATTTAACCACAGATCAATGTCTATGTGTTGTCTTTACTCACCCAGGTGATTAAGTCTGGGCTTTCAGTTGCAGATTAATCAGCTCTACTTCCCAGAGGCCTGATCACATCAAGTTCTGCAGCTTCTTCCCCAAGAAAACCGCCTTGGTGACACCTCCAAGCAAATCTATACCCTCCAATGCTCACTTTGGGTTCTCCCCCAAAGCTCCCATAGGGGCATAAACAAGGAAGCCCTACCAGTCTGTTAGGTAGGATGCTTGCTCACAGACCTCCTGTAAGCGTATCAGGGTACATAGAGCCCTCAGAGCTCTTCTCCTCCCTGGCAGCCTGTGTTACCCGCCAGGGGTCCAAAACCTTCTCCCCCCAGACAGACAAATTTTGCTGCTTGCTATCTCAGTCTTCACCCTTCCGCAGCCACAGTTCCCTGCTAGGTGAAGAACTATAGCCCAAAGCAGCCAATATCTTCTGATGGGTGGAAGCAACATCTGCCTCTGGTAGTCCTTTGTTACCTACCAGCCAGGCCTTACTTACTCTAGTAGTCATATGTTACCTACTAGGCTCACCTTACTTACCCCTAGTAGTCCTATGTTACCTAATAGCTCACAGCGTCATCAGCTAACCACACATTGTCACTCTTCAGCATATTGTCTTTATTTGAAGCCAAATCAACCCTTGCCTGCAAAACTATACACATGTGGATCACAACAGACTCCAAACAGAGTCCAAAAATAAAGACTAGGTCTTTCTTTCTTTGGTTTTAAAACTATTAAAGTTTTATCAAGGTGAAAATTGACAAGCAGGGGACTCAAAGTCCCCTGGCATTATTAAAAGGAATGAGATGCCAAGGAAAAGATCACATGACCTCAAGAGGCTCATCTGGTTGGCTAGGAGAGAAATTTTGCTGGGAATGGCCAAGGGTGCTGGAGGATTCCAGTTCAATTTCTGCGCCCCCGCCTGATTAGATGGGAAGCAATCCAAGCATTTCAGATTTATTTGACTCCCTAGACATCAATGTGGTGTCTCCTTATTGGGCATTTCTGATTGTTTTCAAAAGTGTGCAAAACCATGCCAACAAATAATCCAAATTGATTGGTGTTTCTTCCCAGGGCAGAGCAGCCAAAGCCAGGAAATCCACAGGGTAAGCCAGAACAAATCTCTTATCCACAGTGTGTGTCAAGTCCCCCAAGGAATTGAGCAGCTTGCCTTTACTTTTAGGCCTTTCTTGGTGCAACGGGGGGAAATGGTTCAATCCAAAGCTAAGGGTGGCAGTGAATTTACAGGTAGGATCACTTGTCACAAGGATGAGTGGGGTACATGAGTTGAGCAGAGTCAGGAAACCAAACAATTGTATTTCCTAGTTTGGATATAGACTCATTTCAAGGGAAAAAAGCAAAAGAGAGATATTTGTCCTCAAACTAACCCATCAAAGGTTGTCAGGGATCCACTCATTGGGAAGCTTTTCCCCAATTGAATGGAGAAGAGCTCCCAAGTTTAATTTGATCAGAGTGAAACCTACTGGAATTCCTATCATTAGCATGTGTAGAAGGTGACCAAATAGACGGAATCTTCCCAAGAAGGAAGTGAAGCAATTGAGAAGATAATAGACACTGGTGTACCCCAAGACCAACCAGGGGGCCTTGGGGTGGATGATTGGAGTAATTGAGCTGTTTCAACATAAGGGGCATGTCTTCAACACGGACCAAAACAATACCAAATTGAGTCTTCAGATTTTTCAGTAGGAGTTGGTTCAGGGTTTTTGAAGTTAACATTTGCTTGCCCATAATTGATTAACACACACAAATTCCATACAAGGAAGATGAACTTCATGTTGTTGGGGAAACCCTTTAAAATCTACTATTCAAGTGTTTAGAATTGAGAATATAGATTTATTGGGTTGATAGAAATAAAGAAATTGTTGGAGCAATTTAGATGGGAGGAATTTTTCAGTTTAAATACTGACTTCAAGTGAGGAAGGTGACATTGTGGTTACCAGGTGGATCTGCAAGAGTGATTTGTGAAGTATTGCCTTGCAGGACTGCAGCAGGCTGCAGCCTGCAATGCAAGAAGAGGCAGGTTGGTATATTGCATTGCAGTATTGTACCCTACTTTGGTTGGGGATGGAATCTGGGGCTGGATGAGCAGCATTTCTTTGGCTTGGGTGGTTCACTGGGTTTGATTGGTCTCTTGGGCCCCTCAATATCTGTTTTGGATGATTTCTGCATTTATTTTTAATCTTATTGGCTGTTGTATATTTAACAGAGCCAAAATTTAATGCTGAATCAATATCCTGGTTATTTTTGTTGTCCAGAGCCTTGGTTTTTGATTTTGAATTAGAATTTATGTTGTGGCTTTGGTTTTCATGTTTGCTTTTGATTTCACTTTTGAAATTGGTTTTACTACATTCATTTATCAATTTCAAATGTGTTTTCAAATTGAATTCATTAAAGGATTTGGTTTTGTCCTTGGTTTCTAATCTAGCATTTAAAGATGCAAAATTTGTGTTAGGGATGGAATCCCTTACAAAGGTGAAATCAAAACATGGTGAATGGCGGCATCCATGACACCATCAAAGCCATGGAGCCCTTCAAACAGTGGGCCCTTGATATTGTTGGACCTCTACCCAAATACAGACTAGGTAAGAAGTACATCATTACGGCCATTGACTACTTCACCCATTGGCCAGTAGCATGGGCAACCACTAACCATACCACTACCACCATCACCTGCTTCATTGGCAAAGAAATTGTGGCCCGCTTTGGGTGACCCAAACATCTTATCACAGATGTTGGACCTGAACTTGTAGGACACATCATGAAGGCATACTATGCCAAGAATGCCCTTCCAAGAATAGTCACAACTCCCTATCATCCCCAAGCCAATGGACACGTAGAGTGCTTAAATGGTTCACTGGTCCAAATGATTGCCAAGCTCTCACAGGAGCACCCCAATACTGTGTGGACTGAACACCTGCCCACCGCTCTACTTATCTTACAAGCAAGGATTAACAGGGGCACCAGGTTCAGCCCCAGCGCCTTAGCCTTTGGAACCCCTGACAGCTTGATGGGGGTAGAACAATGGCAATTACAATCCACAGTTCCCGGGAAGCCTCCCTTGTTGACTACTCCCTCCCTGAGCCAGTGTTGTGTCAAAGCCTGAGACATTGAACACAAGCAAATTGAGGAGGCAAACACCTTGAGGTCAGGTACACTGTAGGTGACCCCATCTATGCCCTCAGCCCCAATTTGGCCAAATTATAATCCAACCACATAGGGCCCTTCAAGATAGCTGTGGTCTATGACAACCACACCTATCAACTTGAGGATGCCCAAGGAAACACCAAAAAGCTCCGCCATGATTGCTTACACCACTGCTGCGCCATCCCCACACAAAAGTTGTTTATGTGGATCTTCCCAGATCTTCTGCAGACTCCAATCCTGGTGTCTGACAACAAGCAGGGGGGCAAGGGGGGTGTTGAAACCAATTTTCCCTCTTTGCCTGCCAACATATCTTACAATACACAGGGGGCGCTTAATGAGTTGCCCCTTGACGTATCTAACAACATGGACCAATCTGATGGCAATATCAAACTGTAGGCACTTTCTCCTAATTAGGAGCGCTGCCAATTTGACCTGTTAATCCCTGCACAAGTTATTCTTTGGCTTCAAACCTTACATGGAACATGCCACCATGCCACCCCTGTGGCCTTGTGGCTTTCCCCATATAGTATATAGTCACAATATTCTAAAATAAACAATATCTTATTCTATTCATTCCTGTCCTTTCTATTGGAATGTTGTCTTCCCCAATCAAATACTGAACTCTAATTGGTTCAGTTGCAACATACCCCTAATGCCACTGGCCAGAGTAGCCAGTTCCTTGGAGTGCTTTACCTAGCACTTGTAGGACTGATTGACTCTGTCTTGCTGACAGCTGGTCCTTGATCTGTGGCTGGAAAGGCTGTATCCTGCTAGGTAAAGTTAGATCCCATCATCTGGTGAGCCATGCCTCTGCTTTTTCCAACCTGAGGATACAGCACAGTACACCTGGTATCCTGAAAAATACTAAGCCAATCTTGATTTCCAATAGCTTGTTTTAAAGCTACAGATTAGCTTTATATTTTGATGTTGTTTAAAATAAAAATTAAAAATGTGAAGTTTTAATTTTCCATCTTTGCTAAACTTAATAGTAATACTCTACTTTTCAGATTTCTATTTCATATTCTTGCTTGGAAAATCAATTTTATTTAAATAAATAAAGGTTGGATTCCATTTTAAGAAAGCTTTTTTAAATAAGAAACTTAATCAAATAGATAATAAATCATCTCAGTCTAAAATCCCAATATAATATATTGAATTAATTTGTTAAATTCAACTTTATATATGTTCTTGGACAAAGAACCACCTACCTAAAAAATATTAATGGCTTTTTGTCTCCTGGTGTTACAGTAGTTTCCAAACCTGTTGAGATAAATGTATATTAGTCAGCTTAGAACACATGAACTCAGTCTAAAAATAAAATCAAAGTGGATTCAAATCTATTGTAATTAATATAAATTCCTTGATTTTTTATTTTGTTTTTAGACTGAGTTCATGTGTTCTAAACTGACTAATATATGTGTATCTCAACAGGTTTAAAAACTACTGTACTGACAAAACTCCTGCCAGCCTTGTTTTGTTATATGTGCAACTCATGTTTGCTCTGATCTGACTTTGGTTCATCTATCTTAACAGCTCTGAAAAACACAGTAATGGGATTAGGTTATTGGAGCTTCATGGTTTTAATTAGGAATGCTTTGGCCCAGCTACAAGCCGCCACAGCCAAAATGGTGACTTGAACATATTTGTATTTAAATATCTCTTTGAAACGGATGACTCGTCTCCAGAACATGGCCGAAGCAGCCCTAGTTTTAACCATTTTTTAAAAAAAAACCAAGAAATCAGCCCTAGTTTTAACCATATTAAACATAAAAACTGGGGTTTGGCGTAGGGCTGCTTTGGCTAAGCCCTGGGCAGCCGCGGCCAGTTTCTGGCTCCTGGTCACTCATTCCAGAGATTTATTTAAGCATGTTTAAATATTAGGTACTTCCGGTTTAGATGTAGCGGCTCTGAGCCGGGAGTTAGCCGGTGCTGAGCCGAAGCGACCCTAGTTTGGCGTTTATTTTTAATATGGGAAATATGGGACTCCTATTCATCATATATAGACTAAACTTCTTAAATTTTAAATCTTACCTTGTGATGCTTCGGCCCAGCCCTGGCTAGCTTCTAGCTCTGGGCCGCTTCAGGCAAACCAGAATTTTATAATATTTAGTCATTTAAATAATCTTTTTGAAAGAATAGTTCAGAGGCAGAAACTGGCCGTAGCCGTCTGGAGCTTGGCCGAAGCAGCCCTAATGTTACCTCAATGAATATTTATTTATATTAAAGAATATGTTTGGATTATTGATAGATGATAGGCTGAAGCGGAGAATAGATATTCGGTGGCTCTGCTATTTAATCGCTGCTTCTAAGTGCCAAGTGAGTATGTTTTTCAAAGTATCACTACTTGCTTCAATAATCCTATCTCGATTCAAGGAAGGTCCATCCTTGTTTGACCTTGTGGATTTAGTAGCACCAGAATGGATAGCTACTCCATTAGCACTTGTACAGGCCATATCACCTCTCGATGCAAGCCTCAAACCTCATCTATTGGATGAGCCATTCCACCTTTCAAATATCACACAAGGAGCTGTGCGTGAGCACATTACAGCATCCTACTTGAGCTACTGTACAACAAAGATTATTCAAAGTGGGAAATGCTCGCATGGCCAGTTCCAGCAGATACAGTCTGTCACCAACCAAACAACACAGGCATATGCCGTAGTGGCACTTGATTCCAAAAACAAGTTGGTTGTTGTTTCATACCGCCCATCACTCCACCCAATCAATTGGATCACCAACTTCAACTACCGCTTCACACATCTGCCTGGCTACAGCAAAGACATCAAAGTCCACCGAGGCTTCCTTGAACACTTGACTTCCATACATTCCCTAATCACCCCAATAGTCAAAGATCATCTCAACCAACACCCAGACTACACACTCCACATCACAGGCTACAGCCTTGGTGGCGCCATCACCACACTTTCTATCCCAGCATGGATGTCTTTCCTCGAAGAAAACCAACTCTCCACCAAAATCCAATTCTTTTCGTATGCCACGCCAAGAGTGGGCAACCACGCCTATGCTGCTCTTATCAACTCTTACCAAGTCCCTGTTATCCGCCTCTCCCTCCAAAACGACATTGTCCATCACCTGCCGCCATACTCCAAAGGTTATGTCCACGTGGGCCAGGAATTCCATGAACCCATCTACCCCCGCGTCATGGTCCAGTGTAGCAACTTGTACGATGAAGACCCTGAATGCGGCTATTCAACCAACAAAGAAGTTTCAGCCATTGCTCATCTAAAGCCTCATCATCGGTTTATTTCCCTGCCTCCCTACAACTGATTCAACCCTGAAATACACGTGATTCTTCTAAATCAATTTTTGTTAGCTCGAGACTAATTAATAAAAACCTACTTTAAACCCGAAAATAGCTTCTTTTCTCAACTATATGGACCGATTATATACAGTCAATAAAACGATGCCGAATGGCCGGTTTTAAATAATGATCTCGTTTATTGGCTGTGTATGCTGGCCATTCCTGGTGAAGATCATATCTAGGGCTGCGGCGTCCCACCCCCGGACAAAACCCGGATTCTATCCGAAGTTTCTGAAAATGTGGAAGGTAATATATTTTCTACTTAAACCTAATTTTAAAACGATCTTCCAGAATCCGGAAAAAAGAAGATCTTTGTCCGGGGGTGGGACGCCGCAGCCTTATTCATAGCTATTATAACTCTGGTCAATTAGCAATCACGGAAGCCATGCGTTTCAACAGAATAGTTATAAATCCCACTTGAATTAAAATTACCTTTAAAGCGTGACTTTTTCATAAGTCCAAACTACTACCCCTATTTCTACTCTCCATAATTGTTAAACAGGTTTTTTTGTACACATGTAATAAGTAAATCGTAGCTAGGGTTGGGACGGTCACACCAATTGTGTGATCAGAGTCACAAACCCATTTTAAAGACGGATTTAGATTAGGTCACAAAAAATCTGGATAGACTTGTGCTGCAACTTTTAGGGCAGGTCATAATTTTTGCCTCACTCCATTGTGTAGGTCACAAAATATAAAAATGAAGGTGGTTTCCAAAGATGAAGCATATGGTTTTATTTTGTGCAATGCACATTACTGTAAATTCAGAACCTGACCGTAAAAATGCAGGATTGTCAAATCCTTGGTCCAAATTTTGAATCACTTTTGTGGGATAGCCTTTTTTAATTAAATTGATTTTTTATATTTTTATTTGAATATTTGAAAATGCAGGAACTCATAGACACTTTGCAAAGTTCAAGTTGAACTGCATATTTCCAATGGACGAAACGAATTAACTGGAATCCGATTTGAAGTGTTCAAATCCATCAACCATTTTCATTAAGTTTACTATGTTTTTTGAAATTGTGGGATTTTCAAATCCAAGAACCAAATTTCAAATCACTTTTGAATGCCACTAGTAAACTCAGATATTAATTGCAGGAACTGGAATCCAAATTGAATGTAAAGTAAGAAACTAGGACAAATCAACCCAAATCAAGAAGCTCCACTCTGGATAAAATCAAATGGAAAATACAATCTCAATAACCATGTTTAGACATGAAATTAAGTGAAATTTTAAACTGTCTATACTGGAAATGATGCAATATTCTGCACTCTAAATCACTAATATAGCAACCATAAACCCATATAATGATTTATGAGCTACTCTCCTGATGACGCAGAAATTTTTTAAAAGTTTTTGGCCCCTGGCGTAGCCAAGGACCATAAAACTTCTTTTCAAGGAAGAAGGAGAGGTGGGAAAAGATAAACCATCAGTTTACTACACTATGTATTCATGTATTGCTACTAAGGATACTTGATTACTTTAGATTTTAAAAAACACTAATAATAAAATAGAATTATATATTACAATCTATCTTATCATGTTGTCTTTTCCTTGATGTGTTGATAGTTCATTTGCTGTTGATAATGTGCTTGCAATTAATTGGATAGCTTCACCTCCAGTCGCCTTGGCAATAGGAAATCAAGTTGCCTCCCCAAGACCAGATGTGGTTGGGGTGGTGGCTTGATTTCCTATTCCCTGTGCAATTTGATGTGAAACCAACCAATTGGATACTAGTGTGTAATTATCAGAAAATGCACAATTGCCACAGCAAAGAAAATCAGCCAATTAATGACAATGAACAGTAATTTATTAATACATTACATTATTATTACCTTGCAAAATCCAACTAAAAATTTTATAGAGTTATTATCAATAGGTAAATATACAGGCTGTAAAATGCACTATGTATCAATATTTGTACTAAGCGTTAATGGCTCTCTAATATAAACACAGTCCATTTCATTAAATTACAATGGAAAAGGCCAAGTTTACAATGGATTTTATTAATCAAAATGAATTGAGTTATGCACATAGTTTCTAAATATCAAGAGTTGATGTTTAATTGCTATATTCTAATGCAATATTTACATTTATGGTCTTTAATTTATTAATAATGATGAAAAATATGTATGTGTTGAAGGTAGTACTATAAAAACCAGTTTTTTGATGTAATTCAAACATAATGTCAAATATTTACACACTTATCAATGAATTAGAGTCAGCCCTCCAAGAGGTTGTTGAGCTTGAATACAATATCAGGGAAATTATGGTAAATCAAATGGGAAATGAGGGAAGAGCCTTGGTCCAGCAAAAGGAAATTGTGAAAAATAGCCTGGGAGCAATAGTTAATGAAGAACACAAGGAAATAATTTTAAATCTTCAAAAGGAAATACTCAAGCAGTTAGAATTCAAAAGTGAAAGTTACAACTTGTGGGAATTTGCAAAAACCAATAGAAAGAATACTCAAAAAATCAAACTAATTGGAGGAAATGAAATTTCAAAGGAAATCAACACAAATGAAGAGGAAACCAACCAAATGGAAACAGACAAAAACAAAACTCAGCCAAGAAGCAGGAGCACTTCAAGAAATACAGAAATTTTATCAAATGAAAACCAAGAAGAAACACAAATTGCAAGAAATATAAGAAAAATTAAGCCTAAAAAATTAATGAAGAGCAGCCAACACTCATGAAATTTGCTGAGGTGGTGTGTCAGGAAATCCTGATCTATTAGATTGATTGATTGATCCATATCCCTATCACTGAAGCTGTGGGTTGACATTAGACAGGACACAGCCAAAGTGATACAGCTATTCCAGAATACGGAGAAACTATAAGAAGATTGATATAGTTTCCAAGTCAGAAGACACCTGAGACATTCCAGGTCTCAGGTTACGGACCAATCCAGAAGCTTCTATAATTAGATGCTAAGGATTCCGGATTCCAAATAGGGACACAGACCCAACCCAGAGATTGATTGGGGAATTACAACATTCTGTTTCACTGAGAAGTGAGACAGAAGACCGCCTGTACAAATATTGCACATTATACCAAGCACAAGGACAGGTCAGCCAAATTGGGTGTCAACTTAGTTTGCTGTAAATAAGTCAAGGTATATCTAGGCTGAAGAGGATAAATCAGCAGCCTAGAATATTACCTCATCTCAAACCTTATTTGGGTTTTGGGATCCAACTCTAGGGGGTGAAACTAGTAGCTTGGGGATGATAGGCTAGCTAGTAAGAGTTGTCTGCAGCTAGACGCCAGTTTGGCCGCTAGCTGTCAACTATAAAGGGGCCTTCCAAGATCACTTGGAAGGGAGACAATTTAATACCCTTCAACATCACTACTAGTCCAAATAGTAGCAGTGTTAAAGTACAATAAGAGCAACTTATTGATACTTGCAAATTCCTGCCAAACCACCACTGACAGTGTTGCGTCTTCAAAGGACCACAGGACTTCCACCTCAATTGGATCAACCAACAACGGAACACAGCCCGTTGTCACACCTATCTACACCAATAGAAGCACATCTGTCTTCATACAGATATCCCATCCCAACATGATTAACTCACCTAATAAAAACAATCTCTCTTCTTCTTCAAGATCCAGAAATCTTGACATGGCGCCTGTGGCTGAGGGGGCCACAGGGGAAACAATTAGTAAGTCTTTTTATGTTTTATTTATATTTATTTTATTCATCACCAGTAATGAGGACAAGGCCGTAGAAGTGGCGGCTTTTATGCCGAGTTGGTTCTACGGGGGTTACCAGTCACTGACAGCCCCTGTAAAACAAATAAATAAAAACCAAATAAATAAAATAATTCAACAGAATATGAATAATTTTTCAAATTTTGAAGCTAAAGATAGGGAATACTTACCACCTGTGTGTGCTTGCTGTGGTTAAGTGAAGCACACAAAATAGGATCAAATATCAACTTCAAAGAAATGAATGAAATTTGTGGGGATGTCAAGTTAAACTTTGATGAATATATCTATGAAAGCATTCAATGATTCCCATTTGCAAACATCAACAAATATGAAAAAAAAACTTAATAAAAACTGGCTTTCAAATAGGAACTGAATATTTAAAAACTGAAATTTTTAATGAAGTATTCAAGGCATTGTCAAACAAAGTTGGGGACAAAGTTCTTGTGAACACATTTAAACCTTTATTAATATTGTTTGCCGAGGCATGGGAGGCTGATACAAGTTGGGCACCCCCCAGAACCCTCTTCAAATTCAATCAAACATCCTATATCAATAGGTTAGTTCAAGTCTTCAAAAAAATGTGCATGTTCTTTGAAAAATATACCTCACAAAGAATTCACGCCGCGGTATACCTGGGAATCCTCCTTCACTGCATATTAAAAGCTAACGTCAAAAAGTTGGAGGATGTACATATTCAAATGAAAAATGCCGGTTAGCATTCAAATGCCAGAAGACACTGCAGGAGTATAGGACAGTCAAGCATGTCCTGTATGACTCCTTTTCATTGGCAACGTTGTACGGGTACTACGTGCCCCCTGAAAAAAACCTATTGATTGATTACTCATCCGCCTTCCTTTTATTAAACGTTCAACAACCACTGGGGTACAGGGTGCCACCCCTCTAGCAATTGCATCCAGGGTTTTCCACTACGTACAGAAGAGTATGTGGATCCAATTAGACGCTCTAGCCAAAAATTTAATTTTGGGGTATAATTCCCTGGAATAATTGCATTCCCTTTGCAATTAGCATCCCCTCAATAAATATTTTTCCCTTGCAAATTAAAATTTATTTTTTTAAATTTTTTATTTTAATACTAAAATTTTAATATTGAAATATGTAATATTAAAATTTTTATAGTAAAATTTTAATTTTAAATATTTAAATATTAAAATTTTAGTATCTAAAAGTTAATATTAAAATTTTAATAATATATATTTCAATATTAAAATTTTATAAAATATAATATTTCAATATTGAATATATCACAATTAACTAAAAATAGTTAAATTTTGAATATTTAAACTTTAATAGATAAATTTTAAGATTTATAATTATAATTTTACTTTTAATATTTTAGGATTGTTTTAAATTTTAGTAGGTAAATTATAATATTAATATATCTAAATATATTACAAGATATTAGTTAAAGTTGCGACCACATCAAATAATAAAAATAAGTTATTAATGTGTTTATTTACTAGCTTGTCAAGTACGGGTTCATTTATTACATATACAAATAACAAGAATTGAATTTATCCGCATTGTGCGGCCCGCTCCACTTATATTCTAAACAAGTGATTGTTTAGAACTCAAATTACCTTTCCCTTGTGATATGATTTGATAAATATATCCACTATGCTTGACCCGCGTCCTAAGTACTAATTAGTAAGCAATACATAAAAATCATTGGCTTCCGTGTTGTGTGGCTATAGTGGCACTGATTTAATAAAGATCAGATGATGACTTGCAAGGTCCAATTTGTGGCTTAACAAAGCCAAAGTACTGACAAGGATTCACAATTATTTAAATAAAATAATCTATTCCTTTCTTTTTTAATTTATTTATTTGTTAGTGCAACAGTCAATATAATATTCAGTGCATTATAATAAAAATATATTCCTCATACCTAGTATAAATAATTTTGCTTACCTTTTCTACATACTCTTATATGTCTATAATACAATCAAATGTCATGTCATTATATATAAATAATAATTTTTGAGTCCTACTAAAAACAAAATAAATAAAAATAAAACCTGGAGCACCCATTTATCTGATTGGCTTGGAGGCCAGGGCTTTAGGGAGGAAGGATTCTGAGTGCTCATAGAAAGCCGCCACCACATCAGGTGGCATTGAAAATTGACTGACCTCAAGAATATTGAATAGATCCTTGGTTTCCTGAGGGAGGCCTTGTTTCACCTTATTCTTGATCCAACCAAATACCTCCTTGATTGGGTTCAGAAATGGAGAATATGGGGGAAGGAAGAGGAGTCTCATTGGGCAGTCAGCCAGGCGGCAATTGGCCAAATGGCTATTTTTAGCAATTGGTGGGAACTTGGACACAACCAGATCCACTTTGTGGAGCCTGACATTATCCAGCACAACAATGTTGGTTGTACTGTGGTAGTTGATCTGGAGATACTCCTTGACGGCTTGGAGAAAATTGAGAAAAGTCCTGCTATTGTGAGAGCCCTTAATCATTTGGTATTGGTCCAACCTGCAAGGACCAAGAAGCACAACCATTGAATAGGTCTTGGAACAGAAAGCTGCATGATGGGCTACTCCGTCCTTGGACCCTTTCTTGACCCACCCATGCCTAGATCTGAGTGAGGAGGAAAATGACAATTTGTTGATGTAGAAGAACTGGACATTCCCAGTCTCTTTTAGTGCCAGATATGTCTCAGCATAAATGTGTCAATCCTTGATGGTCTTCTCATTATTTCTGTTGTACAGCAAAACTCCCAGTACTTTTCAGTAGAAGCCTAAATCAACCATTGTTTTATAAACAAGGGTTTTGGAAACAGAAAGCCCAAACTCCATGGCAAGCATTGATTGGACAGCAAGTGAGCCCAGGTGGCAATCCTTGGCTACCCACTGTTTTATTGCGTCAATATGCACAGGCTGCAAAAGTTTTGGATGCCGCTTAGCCTTGATGGATTTGGCAATTCACCCAGTGTTACCATACTTGGTATTGATGTTGGCAATGTATCTGGCTATGAAACCAAATCAGGATGCAATATCCCAAACTGCCATTCCCCCATTCAAGCAGTTGAGGAGAGCTTTGTGCTCACTATCTGTCAACCAACGCCAGCCCTTGGCAGGTACCACGGCATCCTGGCTAGAAGGCTCAACACAGGGGATGGGGACCTTTGTGTAGAAGGTGGGATCACGCTTGATTGCAGTGGCGCTGTCAATGGTTGAATACACAATAGGCGCAGATGGCTCAACAGTGGTGACCAATGGCTTGTAGGTGGTGTCAAAGACGCGGGGGAAGGAAGTAGCAACTCTTGGACCAAGAGTGCGGGGCCAGGTGACAACTGAGTATACGGTGGAGGTGTATGTAACCTCATTATTCCTGATGATCTTTGTGTAAGAGACTTTGGTTGCAGGCCTTAAGAGCGGCTTCTGTCTGGGATTAAGGCTGTGTAATCTGGCTTGGGATGCAGGAGGTGGTTGACTGGCGCTGACGCCTTGGGAGGCCTGTGTATTGACATGATTACCTTCAATTTGTGTTCTGGGTCTGTTATTGGACCCTCTGGGACGCCCTTGTGGACAGGCTGCCTTGCAGGCTGGTGCAGGAGCTGGTTGGGAATGCAATTGATGGTCCATAAAAATAAAATAAAAAATATATTTTAGATTAAATATGTATTTATTTGGATTTATTGGTTTAGTTGTGAGTAGTTGTTTTCTCTTTATTTAGCCTTGAATAGTAGCAGAATTCCTATATCTGTAATTTGAAGTGTATAAAATTTGTATCCTTTCCAGCTTTGGATGATTTTAAAGTTTAATTACTTTTTATGTCTAAACATGGGTATTGAGATTGAATTTTTCATTTGATTTTAGTTGTGGTGGAGCTTCTTGATTTGAGTCGGTGTTTCTTAGTGTGTTTATTGTACATTCAATTTGGATTCCAGCTCCTGCAATTAATATCTGAGTTTACTAGTGGCATTCAAAAGTGATTTGAAATTTGGTTCTTGGATTTGAAAATCCCGTAATTTCAAAAAACATAGTAAACTTAATGAAAATAATTGATGGATTTGAATGCTTCAAATCTGATTCCAGTTAATTCATTTTGTCCATTGGAAATATGCAGTTTGACTTGAACTTTGCAAAGTGTCTATGAGTTTCTGCATTTTCAAATATTCAAATAAAAATACAAATAATTCAATTTAATTAAAAAAGGCCATCCCGCAAAAGTGATTTGAAATTTGGACCAAGGATTTGACAATCCCGCATTTTTACAATCAGGTTCTGAATTTACAGTAACTAAAATAATTAAAAACTTAATATAATAAAAAATAAGAGCTAAAAAATAATGGAAACAATAAAAAAGAGGATAAGCAAAAGCAAGTTTATTGCAAGAAAAGGAAAAGGCAGGCTCGTTGGGATTGATCCCTTGTGTTGGGGGCACCTCTACACTGATGAGCAGAAGATGTAGCAGGAGGAGAGGCCTGACGGTTGGCGGGGCAGGGATGCTTGGTGGGGAGCTGGATAGTGATCACTGGGTGCTCATGGGTGGGGATTGTATAGCAGTTGTTGTCCAGGAGCTGGCGCACGTGAGCCAGGATCACCAGCATTTGGGCCCAGGCCAACTGGGAATTGCACAACATAGAAGACCAGTTGCACAGGGGAAGGCGGATCTGACTGACTGGCACTAAATGGCCCCAGTCACCACAAGCAGAAAGCGCAGCACCTAGTGTGAAGCAGTCCATCAACACATCTTCCATTTAAGAATAGGATAGGGGTAGGGGGACGCGGAGCTGGTAAGCCAGGGAGCGGTAATGCTCCAAGCAACAGCCAGTGTACCCAGGCTGGCCAGGCTAGCAACTCTCAGGAGGATACCACATAAAGTGGCAAGTTGCAGCAGCCAAAGGAAGGTACAAAGAAGCATTGTCAGTACCAACTTCATGAAGAAATGCCTTGAACATGACAGAGAAGCAACAGTTGGTATTGGCTGGGACAGACAAGTCCAAGGTTTGATGAAAGGAGGGGTCAGCGGCAAGCTCAAGAGCCCAAACCTGAGCTACCTTGTCAATATACTCATTGCAGATGGCAATAGTATGAGCATATTGGGCAGAAATCTCACTGGGGGCTAAGGTAGCTGACTGCAGCCCTAGACACACCTCAGCAGCCAAACAGGAGGCATTGTATCGGCTGTGGTATAACTCCCCTGCCCAAATTAGGGTCATTGCATCCTTGTCAGAATGTAGTGCCTGTACAAAGCTGTACATTGTCTCCTCATGGTGGCAGATCCCAAACTTGCTAAGAAGGTCAGGGCAGTCCACCACCACATTTTTGGAGTTGCGGCAGACGCAGAGCATGGCAGATGGGGTAGGGGGAGGTGTGCCAGTTGAGGGGAGGTGTTTAGGAAAGGGGTGCTGAGCACCAGAAGGATTGCCACTAGGAGGCGCACTGCTGATATGAAGAGGCTCCTCAAACATGGAGTCCTCACCAGGGAAATCTCAAGCTGGAGTTTGGCGCAGTACTGCGCTCAGAGCCAGCCACAGTGGTTGTGCAGTCCTGTTTGCAAAACTGATAGTCACTGGCCCAAAGTCAATTCAAGAAACCAATACAAACTGAGCACGTCATTTTTTGAAAAGTGTGCGGCTCTGCTTTGTCCATTGAAGCCATCATTTTGTTGTAGGCTTGGCGCATATTGTTGTTACTGTTGCTGCTGGAGTTAAGATTCATCTGATGAAGAAAGAAAGTAGTGTTTGGTCAAGTGGGGGGGATATGTTGGAAATTTTGGCCAAGCAATGATGCCAATCATGACAGAGCTCACAGAATAGAATTACTGCAGCCTCATTGTCATAAATTTATAATATAAAATCTATATATATTCAATGGGCAGTAGATTTTGGATCATTACTGCAGAATACCCAATGACATGCACTGCAGTGCTGTCTCAATCATACATAAAGCGCCACTGCGGCACCCAAAAAAAGCTCCAGGCGCTGCCCTGCAAATATTTTGGATGCCAAAGTGCACCTTACTTTTACATTAAGCACTGCTGCGGCGTAATTTTTGAATCCCAAAAATTTTAATTTAATTATTAATCATATTTCTAAGCACTAGTCTCAATATAATAATTGAAAAAAGATATTTTGGATCATTAGTGGATTTATAATTGTAATGACAAAATCCAATCCACTGTTAAGCAGCGCCGCAGCAACTAAAATATTTGCAAAGCAGTGCCTGAGATAATTTTCAGTTGGCGCTGTGGCGCCTTAGCTTTTACTAAGATGGTGCGGTGGCGCTACATTTGATTTTGTTTTACATACAATCATACTTTTATGTGACAAATCCAAGCCTTTTCTTTTTTAAATGGGAATGAATTATGGTATTAATTTAAGACTCCATATAATAAATCAACCTAAATTAGAGCCACTTTTATAGTACTATCCCCTATAATACAGCCATTCAAAAAACCATGTTTAATATGCTAGCCTTATTCCTTATCATACTATGGACTTTGCTATTTGGGTTTCAACAACACAATGTGTTACTAGTGATTTTATTTAGTAATGAGGGTATTTTTGTTGTGCAAAATGTGCTCATTACAAAATCTACTAAGCTTCTAAGTGTCCAATAGGAGTAGCGCCCACCAATGTGGCACTAAGAATCCACCTGTTTTAACATATGGTGTCATAGAACACTATAAAGAGCACACCATCACAAATTGACTGTTTCTACTTTTAAAAAGTACAATTCAGCGCCAAATCTCACTTAACTAAAAATTGTAAGGAACCATCTGAAACTTTGCATATATATATTTTGATCTTCTCTAAACAATTGAGTACTTTTTAACCCCAGTTGTATAAGCTAGTTTTAAAATATTCAAGTTTTACTCTTTGGCCCGGTTGAGGTAGCTCCACTGTAGATTTCTTAATTTAATATAAAAATGGTTAAAATCACTATATTTTTGAGCTACGGCATCTCAATTACGACATCTTGAAAACGCCATTTCATTTGCAAGTTTTCAGTCAAAACTCACAGTTTTACATTCCTGCGCTACTAATAAAAATTTAATGTTCACATAATAAAAAATATAATATTTTGATGGTATATAATTTGAGAGTTTCTCTACAATTCCATATAAATATATTGACTACTGTTATATTTAAAACATTCTCCTTTTTCTCTTTAAAATTTGTCCCTAAATTTGAACTTTTCTGATGCAAATTCACTCTTAGATGCATCCCAAGCCTACCACCAACGCTACCCCCAAGGCGCCCAAGAGTACGGCCACTCCTGCTCAGGCAAGAAAGACCAAGGCCATCCTCTCCAAGCAGCCTCCTAAAGAAAAAACGCCTGCTAAGACCCCCATGCCTTCCCCCAAGCCTGAGGCTGATAGCCACACCCCTCCCCACTCTACCTTTGTCTACTCCCCCTCTGATCCCCAGGAGAAGCACGTTCACTTCAATCATGAAGATGAGAGTAAAAGAGTCTCCAAAAACAACTCTGGTGATCATAGTTCTGCAGCCTCAGAGGAGGAGCCCATCCTAGAGTGGGACTTACATGCATTTGTCAATATCTGCAACATCAATGGGCAATTTAAAGTTCTGGCTGTTTCCCCCAACTCTTTTCACATTGTGATCAAGAAGAGGGTGCTGGCTTTGTCAAGGACGGCTTTCTTTTCATATGCAATGACCAGAGAAAAAATATGGCGCACCATCACTACCAGTGTGATAGTCCAGGTTGCCCTGCGCAATTAACTACAATTGGGTTTACCAAAGTCAAGGAGCTCACCATTGAGCATGACTGTTTGGGCTCTGATATGATCCTCTACTATCTTATGCACTGGTACCTTTGCCAAGCCATTCCTCTCAACAAGGACTTGACTTCAACTGAGCTGGTACAACATGCTCTCCTTTACCTGAATGGGGATCAGGGAGAGGAGGTTGGAGAAAAGGCCAGACTCCAACAGTATGTGACTGATCAACGGTCAATTGATGCCAATATTGGTGTCAGCGCTAGGAGCATTGATAAGCTTGTACTTTTGGAAGTACAGAAGACTATCATGCTTGGCAAGCCCTTTCTGCTACACAATGATGGGCAAGGTTCACCAAACCATATTTTGTGCTTTTCAATACAAGAGGATCTTGTACGCCTTTTAAAGTGTGATACCTGGTTTGCCAATGGGACTTTTGCCTCTTGTCCAAAGCTATCTTATCAGCTTTGGGCCATCCATGGTCAGGTCAATGAACACACAATCCCCTTTTTCTTCTTCTTTCTCCCTAATAAAAGTGAACAGACTTACATTCATGCCTTGGATATACTCAAACAAAAACTGGATGCCATCTTGCCCACGCTTGAAGAAAAGCCAGCTGAGAGAAGGGGCCGCAAGAAGAAGAAGGTCAGCCCAGAGGCCACCCAGGAGCAACAGGCCACAACCAGAAAGGAGCCAGAGTCCCTTTCCTACCATACCATGTTAATGGTTGACTTTGAGGCAGCACAAGCCAACACCTTTATCAAGGTATTTAGGAGCAGGCCCCAAGGCTGCTTTTTCACTACTGCCAGGCTCTGCACAAGAACCTGATAAAAAACCCAGCCCTCAATAAGCTGGTATTCAAAGATGGCACAAAGGAGGCCCAGAAGATCTTCAATTGCTTTGCTGCTCTGGCCATGGTCAGAAAGGAAGAGGTCAACCTTTTTTACAACAAGCTTCTCAACAACAATTATATAATTGAGAACCAAGAATCATTTGCTCCTTTCATCCAGTACTTTGAGCACCAGTGTTTGGGTGTATTACAGGGACATTGCCGCATCTGCAAGGGCAACAACTCAATTAATTGGAACTGCTATAAGCAGGTCAAAGAAGGCGTAACTAAGACCACCTCATCACTTGAAGGTTGGCATAATCAATTTTCTTTCCTGGTTAAGGTAAAAAATCCTATATTCAATGTAATTGTCAACAAGCTGAAGATTCAGCATGCTCATGGAGATCAGCTATACTCCCAGGCTGTCAAAGGCAAAGCTTTTGTATCCAAGCATGCTGGTCAGCAGGTAAAATTTGCAAATGTTACCAAGGAGGTTTTGGCCTATTACACCAGAGAAGGCCACCTTAACCGTCTCAAAGGCATTGCCACAGCCCTTGGATCTAATGTATAATCTCTTTGTTAAAAATAAACTTCTATCTTTCAAATATTTGATTTTAACTTTATTTTTAGTATATACATGTTTAATATAGAGTTAAAATTTAATACAAAAATATCACTGTTTTAGGATGTGTCAACTTTGGAGCTTTGCGCACTATAGTTAGTATTAGCTGACCCCATATTTTATATGCATATTTGGAATCCTTGGATAATTTTGAGTCTAGTTATATTATTTGTTTGAATCTTTTTAATATGTATATATATATGCTTTTTATAGAGTTAAAATTTAAAACAAAAAATATCACCGTTTTAGGATGTATCAACTTTGGAGCTTTGCGCACTATAGTTAGTATTATCTGACCCCACATTTTTATTGCAGATATGGAATCCTTGGATGATTTTAAGTCTATTAATAAGGTTTTTAATAGCTTTCAAAATTATTTTGGGCTTTTATCAATATTTTAAGTTATCTGGCGCGGCTTAGCCAGAAATCTGGGATAGGGTTCAAGATGGCGTCTTTCTAGATAGTGTATCCCACCATAGGATGTTGTCCCCAAGATTAAAAAACAACATCAGACTCAGGTAACATGAGGTTTGAGGGACAAGAAAATGCCTTGACTGGCTTGAAGAAATTGATGGTGTGCTGCAAATGAACCAATAATAGTTCAGTACTTAGATTGGGGGAGACAACAGTCCAGATATAAATGACAAGAATAGGAATAAGATGTAGTTTATTGGATAATACCTTAATATACTATATTGAGAAGCCACAAGTCTACCAGTGGTGGCAAAGTGGTGGGTTTAACATAAGGTTTGGGTTGGGAATATCTTGAGCAAGGGATCAGTGTGTCAAATTGGCTCTGCTCCTGATTAGTAGATAGTGCCTGTAATTTGCCATTGCGCTCAGATTGATCCATACCGTTAGTTCCATTATGGGGCATATCTGCTAGAGCCCCCTATGTATTGTGAGATATTTTTGCAGGTGGGGAAGTAATCTTGGCCACAACAACCCATTCATGCTCAACTTAAGTAAAAGATAAAAGGAATACTTATTGATTTAGAAAAGGTGATATTCATTGTCTTATTTGGGGCAAGATAGGCTTCAGTGTAGATCAAACAACATTTGAAATTATTCTTATTGTTTTGGTTGTACAGAGAAAGATCCAAGATTTTTCATGGGAAGCCTAAATTAAATATAGTCTTTATAAAAAAGTGATTGGGAAATAGAAAGGACAGGTTTTATGCCAATACTGATTAAACAGGGACATAATTCAGGTGGTAATCTCTGGAAATCCACTGCTTGATTTTATGACTATGCTCAGGCTGAATAAGTTTAGACTATCATTTTTTTTGGGATTTTTAAATTTGAGTGAGATCTCCATATACATAATTAATCATAAAGATATACTTTATGGTATTATCAAAATGGAATGTAGTATCCTTGAGAGATACTTCTCTAGAAATAAATCTGATGACTACTTTATAAACATAGTGTAAGGGAGATAGAAATGATGAGGTCTACTAGCAGACACAGGCAGAGGGACTGCCCAGCCAGTAAGGAGTTCCCATCATAATATGGGCACTAACTTGAGTTTATAGGAGAAGAATTGGACCAGAAGGGATCAAGGACCACTTGATGGGACAAATCCATCCACCAACCCAGTCAATGTGATATGAATCACACCAAAGAGTTGATAGATATGATATCATTTTTATCCCAGATTATTGTGGGTGGTTGGCCCACAGGGTAATAGACAGAGTCATTGGAACCAGATACACAGACATGAATTTGTACTTATCTCTGAAGAGCTGAGGAAGGACAGTGTACCAGTAATCTTCTTGGCCAAAGGTCTCAGGCTTACGTTATCTGGACAAGGGGTTAGACAAGAGGGTATTCTCTAGTAAAAATTCTGAGAAAGCCAGGGTTAACAGATATTCAGTAAAGTGTATGGGGCCAAAGGGGGAACCAGGAGGATGAAATAATGCAGGTGTGGGGTTTGCAGAATCTATGGGTGGTGGGTTGGGCAGAGCCTGTTGGTTTGGTTTGTAAATGATAGAGGACCAATATGAAATAAGGCAAGATATTGTTGAACCAAAGGTTAATAACAGCTTTATTACTCAAAAGGATAATAACACTATTTCCAGGGTACTTGAGGTTTTTATACTACTTTTTCTGGCTGCCCCAAAAAACGCACGCCTTAGGTCCTTGAGTATCTTAACATCAGAAATCTGGTGAATTGGTTAGTTCTTGGGTCTGGCTTGCTCTTGATTGGCAGGTGTTGATAAATAGATGCTATAAGCTTATATTTTCCCAACTTTGTTCTCAAAATCATGCAGCCCAGACAATTGTGTCTTGGCCTTAACACTGGGGTTTAACATTGGTTGACATTCATTGGTGGGTGCAACTTTGGATTTTGCTGAATTCTCCATTTGGCAGGCAACTATTTCAGCATAGGTTCAGGCCTCTGGTGGCGCACTCTGTAGGGTAGACTCATCTGATTTTGATGACTCTTTTAAGCTTTTCATGATGTCTATCAAACATTCCTCTGGCTTGAGCCCAAAAAACACAGGCGGCCAGGCCCTTGGCCCTCTGGGCCAAGGGCCACAGGTGGTGGGGGCCAGGGTTTAATACTTGATCTGGGGTTTGCTTTAAGATTAATAGCAAAAGTTCATTAATAACACATAGTCTAAAAACTGATGAACACTCTTTATGAGTATTGTAGTATTCATAATTCCAGGGTTAACACATGATATATAGACTTTATTAGAAAAAAAGTATCTTTATGTGTACAGTATCACCATTAATTGTAGGAAATACAATGAGTGTGACTGGCACTTCATTTGTGAACAAGGGCTCATATTATGTATCAAATACTCTGGTACATACACTAGCAGATCTGGCACCCAGTATATGAGGCCAATTGATAACTAGCTATACAGTAATTTTCAAAGCTCTGGGGCTAAGCAAAAAACTCATCTGTAAGCAAAAACAACTGAGATTTAAGTGAAAACAGTTGGTATTAAAAAAATATAAGTTTTCCTAAATGTATTAATAATCAATATAACTTTTTAATTTTTTTGCATCTGAGGTGATTTCAATTAAATACCAACTGGTTTCACTTAAATCTCAGTTGTTTTTGCTTACAGATGAGTTTTCTGCTTAGCACCATGGCTTTAGAAGCTACTGTACAGGGAATATGTATAAAACTTCATTGTTTACAAAAAAATTCAGTGTGGTTCACTTTGGCAGATGGCCTTGAGATTGACTTCTTTCTGGGTGTTTCAGGCTACCACATCTGGCTAGAGATATCAGAAGCAGTTGACTGGAAGTAATCCCTTGAGAGGCCCATGTTTGGGGCTTGATGCTACTGCTTCAGGTGCCAGTTATATTCCTTGACTTTCTGGGATGTCCTCTTAGAACAGCTGTGATGTGCCCTCTTGCAGGATCTGGCTGGGTGTGAGGTAGTCTGTCCATTGAAAAGTATTATAAAATTATGAGTTGGTTTGAATATATGTTGTGTTTTATTTGTTATTATTGATTCCTTGGGCTTTATACCTGAATAAAACCAAAATTTCATTTATAAGTATTCAGAGTGCATAACATTTACTGGACTTTGTTTTGGGTAACTTTATGGTGTATGCAACTTTTAAACTAAAACTGGCTATCAATATTGATTTCTTTGCTTTTTGCCAGATTAGAGCCTCTCAACAAGGTTTTGTTTGTCCTATTTACTTTTATTATATTTTATTTTAAATCCTAGATACACAATCAATCATTAAATTTACTAGTGGCTTCCATTTATAATCTAAAATGTGGGTGTTGGATCTGACAACCCAGAATTTTTAAGAAGCATACCAAGCTTAATAAAGAAGTTTGTGGGCTCCAACAATTTCAGGTCCCTTTAAATCTATTCCGACTACTTGAAAGATGCAACCACAGCTTGAAGCTTGAAAGTTTCTACAAGGTCCCACATATTTACAATAGTTTCAATAGCGGCAAGGATAAGCGAAAGTTGCACCCCAAAATAAATCTTTTTGGTCAAAAAAACAAAATCAAGTTGGTATTAATTCAATTTTTAGCCAGTTTAGATTATACATTTTTCAATTTTTTTGGCTGAGTTGCATTTTTATTCTGAAGTTTGTTGTTTATCCTCCCTGCTTTAAGGACTACTGTAGTGATTGAAAAGGATTATTTTTGTGTTGGTATTTACTTTAATTTATTAAGATGGTCAACAAAAATAAGTTTGGTTTCAATATCTTTATTCACTTAGAAATGATCTTAAGCAGCTAAAGTTTAGGTGTGGACTCCTAGCTAAAGGAGCAAGTTAAGAGCAGTCAAAAATAGCTAAATAGATCTTAAAAGGATATCAATTGGGTCTCAGAAATATTTGATGGATAAATGATCCCTAAAAATCAGTAATAGTATCAATAGGATATTACCTTGTTGAGAAACAGTGTGTGGATGTGAACCAAGCATTGCATGGGATATTTTTACTTTCTTGAGACTAGGATTGCCAATGTTCTTGATGGGAGATCCTAAAGCTTCCAAGTCTGATAAGTACAACTCCTCAAGGAGGCTGTTATCTTTAAGGGTAAAGGTGCCAAAGATGCTCTTAACCTTGAGAGCAATCCCGCTAGATTTGGAATCTTCGATTAAAGCTCTCTTGTTGATATCAAATGGAATATAGTCTCTAGAGGAGAGATAGCTAAGATCGGAATTCGATATAATCAGCTCATCTACTGACTGAAGATTCATAATCTGGAGCACCTTGGGTGACGGACAATTTCTTATTGTGAGGCTCTTTAGTTTAGGGGCTAAAATTCCATTGATACCAGACAGCTGGCAGTTTTGAATGTGCATAGATTCTTTGACTAAAAGATATGTTATGTCTACTGATCCAGAAATATTTTTGAGGACAAGGCTTTGAACAGATTTAACGTTCTGGAGAGATGACAGTGTAAAACTGGTCTTCTCTAACTTAAGTGCTTGCTTAATATTTTGTAGATGAGGGGCATTAAAAAGACCATAGTATTCAGAGATAACTAAGCTATCCACACTTGATAGGCGAAACAGGTAAATATCAGCAGGGGAGTTCTTGTCAATAGTGAGGGTTCCACCAATCTCAGCACATTTTATTAAAAGCCTGAGGTTATCAGTTGTGACAGTAACATTGCTGTAGCAGAAAGGAAGGCAGTCAATCAAGGTTTCAAACTGGAGGCCCTTCTCTCTGAATAGGGAGCTATAATCTTGACAGAAGTTATTGGCGTTAAAAAGAGATTTTCCTGACCACATCAAGGTTTTAGGGATATCAAGAGAAATAATATGGGAATATAATTTCATCTCAGAGGACTCCAAAAGTGGTGCCTTGAAATACATAGGAATGTAGTTGTTATGAATATAGATCAGGCCTGCCTTTCTTAGGTTTGGTAGATGGACAGTCTCAACATCCCAGTTTCCAGTAATTTCCAGGGAGTTGGTTACCATTCCAATACCAAGGGTAATTGAATCTTGGAAAATATTTCTAAAAACAGCAGAGTCTACATACTTCAAGTTAGGCAAAAGAGCTCTAATATCTCCTTTGAAGCCTTGGACATGGAGGGAACTAAGGCTTTCGACATTGAGCAGTGAAAAGGAAGTAACTTGACAGTTGAGAAGTTGTAGCTGCTTAAGCTTAGCACCATCCAAACCTATGATGTTTTCAATGGTGCTGTTATTGATCAGTATTTTCTTGGGATTCATGTTAAAGGTCAAGTTTGAAGAAGCTCCTTCAATGGTGAGATTTGATGCCTTTATATTGATAAAGTCACTGGGGCCAACCTTAAAGTCTCCTAGAATATGGAGTTCACCCACAAGGAGGTTGTTTTTCATGGTATCAGGCATAGATTCCTTGACAATAAGTTTCCCTTGGATCTCCGTAAGCTGTTCAACTTGAGGATAGCCATTACTATCCTTATCAATAATCAAGTCACCTCGGACAGCTTGGCATTCCTTTGAAACAGATGCAAGGTGGAGAAGTTGCTTGGTGTCACCACACACTAGAAATGATTAACAATTACATAGTATTTTTACCTTTGGGATCTGGCTTGACAACCCAAGCTAAGAGTAGAAATTTTAAGAAATTCATGCCGTTGATGTTCAGTCCAAGTCCTATATATAGTCAACTTAAATCAGATAGTAGATTGTTGTGTTAGCTTAGCTTTTAGAATAAGTTGATTGTGACATGCACGTGGTAAGTGGCACTGAACCTGAGTGATACCTATCCAGCTTTGTGTTTCGGAAAGGTGGCAAATGAGAATTTTTTGTCCATATTTGGAATTTACTACAGCATACCAGATGCATTCAACCCATACGAGAAGCAGAATTGAATTTATTTTTTGGTACAATTTGATTATTTGTTAAAATTATTAGCCAATAATATTTGGTTAAAAGGTTATATTTTCCTTAGTTAATTTATTTAATTTGCGAGAACTTTTTCAATTATTTAATGATAAGCATTATCCAAGGGCAGTAATAAATGGCTATCTATCGATAAAACTCTGCTGAGATTAAGCTAACTAAATAATTTCTTTTTATTTTGTTAATTTAGATTTATTTTAGTAGTTTTCTGTGATGTTTTAACTTGTCGAAAATTAAACATCCTCTACAGCTCACTAGCACGCACTAGCCACTCGAAAGAGCTTTAAAAAATAGCACACACAAGGAAGTCGCTTGGTTGTGGATCATTTCCACTTGACCTAGAAATGCCACTAATTAGTCAGCCAACTCTTTTTTAGGACTCGTATCAGATGGACATACCAAATAATCTGATTGGAGATCCGCAGAGATGATTTGTTTGGCTCCACCCAGGTAGCATATGGCTCAAGGAGCCAGACTCAAAACGGCATTTGCTAATATTTAGATATGATAAAATAAGTTTGTTGTGTGTGGTCCAGAGCCGGAAGCTGGCCAAATCAGCCAAGAGATCTCTAAATAAAGTACCCACTTTTTACGCTCCACCCAGGGTTGCTTGGAGTTTGAATGTGATATATGCCACATGCTGTGGCTATTATTCTCATCTGAAACGCAGGTGGATTTTGGACATTAACTGGTACAGAATTAGTCTGCCTTTCTTTTTGTTATTAGGGTTGATTGATCCAAACAAATGGATTAAACCAAGTTATATTGGAGCTAGATTAGAAAAATTAAATGTAACTTGTAAATCAACTTGACCAGAACCAACAAAAGTTTGGCTGTATGATATCGAGGGTCAACCAAAGCCCATTGGAGCTTGACTGCAATGGCAATAGAAACGAAAAAAATAGATAAATTTTAAACCTCTGAATAGTGGAGAAGTAAATTGCTATTTTTCAAAAATTATAAGCTACTGGGATTCATTCCACGTTAACAGTGCTTTTGAATTAACATAAGAAATTATCAGTGAAATCAGGGCTTTAAATGATGCTATTCATTCTTTATAAAAAAACAATTACAAAATCAGCTAAGAACAAATAGAAATTTATAAATTTAATGTAAATAGTATAAAATAATCATGCGTTAGAACATAATGTATTCAATGTAAAGTTAACATAAGCTAAATTAATTTAAATTTTTCAGTACATACCAAGTTTGATCTGCTATTTAGTATTAAATAATGCCATAGTTACATGTTTGATGTAATTTGGTCTTCAAAATAGCAACAAATATTAATATTTTATTTCGAAATGGTATCTGCAATCTGATATGTTGAGTAAATAAAACTTCAACCGAAACCCTTCAAAGTTTGTGCCACACAACAGCGAACATAGGCCCATCCGAGGACTGGCTTTGCTTTTTAAAACCAATCTTAAAAAAGTCTCAAAATAAGTTATTCCAAAATTGAATTTATTAAATAATCACTTAAACAAAGCTATCAATAGCCCTATCCTAGAGCTCAGTGATATCAATCACATCGATTCACCAAAGTGATATTTAGCTTAGGATTTATATTTGATGGAGTAAAAATTGTGAAGCCCTACCTAGCCACAGCACAAGTTAGATTCTAGACTAGTTTTAATACAAATCAAGGGTGTTCCCTATAAAGCCAGCCAAGCAATTTTCATGCAGAAATTTTAGAACTTGAATATTTTAGGCTCTAATACACCAAATCAATTTGTAGCATGGTGTGAGTGTGCTAATTGTCAAAACTGTGGGGTTGACCCCCAGCAAGGTTCTGCACAAGAGGATCTTTGACTCTCAAACTGACTTCCCCATGAATTGTAGCCAAATGAAGAAGTCAACTCAAATTAATAAATCCAGCAACAAAAACCAGTGGCAATCTCAACTTGGTGGGCAGCTCAATTTGGTGCTTATCTCATTACAAGGATCACACCACCCCCTGCCCAATCTAGCTGATTGATCATCACAATCTTGTTCCTTTTATAATGATTCACTCCAACTATACAGCTCCAAGATCTCAATAAAGACAATTATCTAGTTTCTAATCATTTTCCCCCATGTAACTCTGCTATTACAGCATAGTTACAACATAATTGTCAATAATGACATTTCAATACTAGTATTGAAAACCCAGGAATCAAACCCTGGCCCTCAGGAGATGCCTTTCACTAACCAGGAGAGACAGGGACCCACCAACCTGCCAGGTCACAAACTTGAGTTGATGAATTACGCCACGGCCTGCCGGCTTAATAAAGGAGATTCTCTGAATAGAGACCTGATTGTTGCCAGTTGCATACCACCACAAACCCAGACCTACACAGAGGTTGTTGCATACCAAAAGGAGATTAAAAAGAGACTTAGAGTTGAGCCTGCCAACAAGCACCAGCCATCACCAGCTCCCAGCCTAGAAGTAGCAATACAGTTGGCCGACTTAGGCAATGTAGAGAACAGAAGCAGCAGAATAAAGCAGTGCCACTTCTGTTTGCCAGAGCTAGCCAAACCATAAATTTCTGCCCTCAAAGCCCTGCCCCAATGCCTACACCCTTTCAGAAAATTTCCTGTGGACCTGAAGTCTGCAAAGATCAAAGACATAAAACTTGATGGTATAAAACCCCAGCGGTATGAGGATAACAGTATTGTCATTTTTGATAATAAAGATTCATGAAAATTTGGTTCCAGAAAGTCATACCCTATTTAGTTTTAGTAATCTTCCATCTCCACTCTAGTCTAGTAGACACCAAGGCGCCTGCCCTTTCTAGTGACTACTCCCAGAATCACAGCCAACGCTATACTAGCCCCCTTATAAGAAAAAAATGGTGAGAAGAACTGTTTAAAGATAGATGATGAGGATAAATCAAATAAATTGTCAACTGCTTTAAAAGTACCAAGCCAAATTGGTAGGGAAATGAGGAACAGCATTTTGAGAGGTAAATCAGAAAAATACAATGGTTGCAAAGCTAAGTACAGAGCAGGCCACTGCACAGTGAGGGACTCTGCAGCCAACATCAAAAAGGAGGTTATTAGACTAAAAACAACTGGGACCAGAAGGCCCAAGTGATCAAGAATAATGTGGTTTTGAGAAGATTGGATGATTTTATTTTCTTAGTGATAATCAGCTATCTAGAAACAAGTTTCTAGAGTGGGATGAGGGAAGTCTTAAGGTGCTTCAGGATGGGGGTGGTGGGGTTTGTCAACATCTGATTGGTTGGTGAGAAAATTTTCAGCAGTGTGAGGTCCTGCATTGGAATTTACGTCAATGACGTCATAATTTGAAAAATTCCAGCAACCAGCGGGTCAAGCGCTGCCATCACCAAATAATGTATAACGTGTGATTTTCTTGTCATAATTATTTGGGCAAAAATATGGCAAGTCCAGATTTTTCAGGGCTATTTGAGCAACCCCAGCTTTGACCCATTTTTTGTCAAGGACAGCATTTAAATCATCTATTTTTCTCAAGGGTTTAGCAGCAGTTCTTTGCCGGTTCCTGGTTTTGCAAGGGCGTACTATCACTTTCATCTGATTTTCTACTGTAACACCCCTGGAGCACCCTTTGGACCAGTGCATGTCATCAAATATCCTCCAAATCCTGCCTACTCTAAGTTTGACTTGGAAAAATACTAATTGCTGACCCCCTGGCAAGAACTAGGGCTACCAAAACTATAGGTCACACAGGAAAGTGGTACATAAGGCTGTTAAGATTGTTCCATGACAAGTACAATTATCTACCTGCCTACCTTATCCCAATGGCCCCCCTCTGACCCCTTGACCCAACTGCCCATTGGAACCTGCCACCACCACCAACACCACATCTACCCAGCTGTTTGGAGTACTCTACATTACTCTAACAGGCTTGGTGGACTTAATGATGCCAAGCTCTGGTCCCTGGTCCTTGCTTGGGCAGTCCCTATATCACGTTATCAAGTTGGCACCCATCCTATTGATAAGGAGCGCCTTTTTGGGGAAGCTTCAAATATAAAAGTAGGAAGAGAAGAAGTATATTTTATTGGATAATACTTTAGACTTATTTAGATTTAGCTGTGGCTGGGATTTTAGCTGGATCAACCCCAGGGGTTGATCATGTGCTGGATGGGTTCAAGTTGCTGGATACCTGGACAGTCATGTGATATTGGTTTGTTGATATTTATGGTATGTCAAATGGTATATTGGAAAGGCACCAAATTGGGCAATGACCGGATGTTAGATGTGATGGCAAAAGCCGGAATACTTGTACATCCAGACCCTTGACACCCCCCTCTTAAGGGGTTACTCGGGTACATCAGGAGGGGGCTTTGTCTTGACGGCTGCCGCCTGATGTTCCTGGAGTTGTTTACTAGTGGGCACCAACTGGCTCAAGTGTTCTCCTTTGCTAGGGCGGAGGCAAGATCTGTGATACTTTTTGGTGATGGGCTCTTTGGCACCCTGGAACTTAACCAGGTAGCTGTTCCTGTCTGGTTGGTATCTGATGATTCTTCCTGGTCCTCTGTGTACTGAGTCTAGCTTCTTTCTGTTCTCAGCTAGGACCCAGACGGGGGAGTTGATGGGGAGTGGGTTCTCTGTTGAGGTTACCTTTTGAGTTTTGAGTCTCTTTATTTCTGCCAGTTTGGCTTTGAGGCATATGTGTTGTAGAGATGGTTTCTGTTCTACTGTGGGAGGTTTCCCTGGGGGGATCTTCACATACAGTTGATTATTGCGGGTGACTATTTCTGGCTTGTACCCATATGTTAGTTCAAACAGTGAGTAGCCTGTCCCTTGATTGATACAAACCCAGGATACTAGTAATGCATGTTTCACATAGAGTGGCCATGTGTCTTTGGCTTTGCCATTCATTATTTTTTCCAGGGTTCTGATAAAGCTGCCATTCAGGCATTCAACTCTGCCGTTGGCCTGTGGCCTGTAGGGCAAGGTTGTGGAATTTTTGATGTTCTTTTTTTTAGATTGTTGTTTACTACGTGGTATGTTAGCTCTTTTGCTCCATCTGTTATGATGTAGTCTGGAGTGCTGTAGTCTGCTATGATTGCTTTATTGATGAATCAATTTATTGTTTCCATCTTGTGATCTTTTGTTGCCCAGCAGATGGGCCAACATATGGCAAAGTTGATGGCTACAATTAGGAAACATTGATTTGTTTTGGTTTCTGGGAAGGTTCCCACTACGTCCAGTCCCCAAACCTTAAATGGTTTGGGGTCAGGTACTGGGTTGACTGTTGGCTGTGGCGCCTTGGTGCTGGTGTATTTTTCACAAACTTTGCACTTATTTAGAACATTAATTATGTCTTGCTTCAGGTTGGGCCACCATACTATCTCTTTTAATGTGAGATATAGGTTGTTTGCCTTTGTGTGTCCTAGCAGACGGTGGTGTCTTAGTATAGTGTTGACTCTTTGTGCAAGTGGAATGTATGGAATGTGTTTATCCTTGATGATTTGGTATACTATGCCATTTGATATGTGAAAATGTTTTTCATTCCTTACTAGTGTATCATGGGTTAGTTGGTGTATGGAGGGATCCTTTCTTTTTGTCTTGTACTCAGTGTTGTATAGGTTGGGCCAGTCAGGGTCCAGGTGGTCAGGGTGATCCTCTCTTGGCTGGCATAGCCTAGAGAGAGCATCAGCTGTGACCAGCTCTGCCCCTTTTTGTATTGGATGTACAGGTTAAGCTGTTCCAGCAAGGACATCCATTTGGCTTGGCACCGCACAAGTGCCTTCTGAGTTTTGAAATAGATTAAGGATTTGTGGTCAGTTAGCACTCGGATGTTTAAGTGTCCTTCAAGATAACATCTCCATTTCTTGCATGTGTGGTACTGTAAATTCAGAACCTGAACATAAAAATGTGGGATTTTCAAATCCTTGGTTCAAATTTTGAATCACTTTTGTGGGCAACTCAGCTGAGTGAAAAATAAAATATTTAATAAAATCAACCATTTATTTTGATTTTTTTTGGTTTATTTAAATTGGAAAATTTTGAATCTCTTGAGCAGATAATTCAACTAACAAAAGACAAAACTCAGCAAAAAAATTTGGGATACATGAATCAGAAATGCAGGATTCTAATGTATGATTTGAGATTTCCTGTATTTCAATTGAATCATAGACACCATGTAAAAATTAACAAATCTGAAATTACGGGATTGTCAAATCCAAGAACCAAATTTCAAATCATAATTTCAAGGAATTTGAAATAAATATAATTTATGGGCATCTCAAAAAGGATGCCAAAGGATCTAGAGTGAATTTGAGTTGATTCTTTTAGGAATCATAGGCTTTCTCAAAAATCACCCTATTTCATTTTAGGACGGTTAAAATTTTTATGCTGGATTACAGTAGATTTTAAAAACGCTAATAATAAAGTAGAATTATATATTACAATCTATCTTACCATGTTGTCTTTACTTTGATGTGTTGATAATGTGCTTGCAATTAATTGGACAGCTTCACCTCCAGTTGCCTTGGCAATAGGAAATCAAGCCGCCTCCCCAAGACCAACTGTGGTTGAAGAGGCGGCTTGATTTCTTATTGCCAAGGCAACTGGAGGTGAAGCTGTCCAATTAATTGCAAGCAAATTATCAACACACCAAAGGAAAGACAACATGATAAGATAGATTGTAATATATAATTCTACTTTATTATTAGTGTTTTTTAAAATCTAAAGTAATCAAGTATCCTTAGTAGCAATACATGAGTACATAGTTAGTAAACTAATGGTTTATCTTTTCCCCCTCTCCTTCTTCCTTGAAAAGAAGTTTTATGGCCCCTGGCTACACTGGGGGCCAAAAAACTTTTAAAAAACTTCTGCGTCATCAGGAGGGTAGCTCATATATCATTATATGGGTTTATGGTTGCTATATCAGTGATTTAAAGTACAGAATATTGCATTGTTTCCAGTTTAGAAGATTTTTTATTTCACTTAATTTCATGTCTAAACATGGCTGTTGAGATTGGATTTTTCATTTGATTTTATCCAGAATGGAGCTTCTTGATTTGGGTTGATTTGTCCTAGTTACTTACTGTACATTCAATTTGGATTCCAGTTCTTGCAATTATTATTTGAGTTTACTAGTGGCATTCAAAAGTGATTTGAAATTTGGTTCTTGGATTTGACAATCCCACAATTCCAAAAAACATAGTAAACTTAATGAAAATGGTTGATGGATTTGAACACTTAAAATCTGATTCCAGTTAATTCATTTTTTTCATTGGAAATATGCTGTTTGACTTGAACTTTGCAAAGTGTCTATGCGTTCCCACATTTTTAAAAATTCAAATAAATACTCAAAAAAATCAATTTAATTAAAAAAGGCTATCCTGCAAAAGTGATTCAATATTTGGACCAAGGATTTGACAATCCCGCATTTTTACGTTCAGGTTCTGAATTTACAGTATATTGCTAGCAATTCTTTATTGTGTATTGGGTACCTTTGCTCAGTTTTTGTTAGCTTTCTGCTTTTGTAACTTATTGGCAGGAAATCTTGTTGCCCTGGCTGGCAGATGCGTAGGACTGCGCCAATGGCGGTATCACTAGCGTCTGACTCAAGCTCATAGCACCTGTTGTTATTAGGGTATTGCAAGATTGGTGCTTTGATCAAAGCTTGTTTTAATAGCTGGAAATTCTTGTTGCATTCTGGAGTCCAGATGAATTTCTTTTTTTCATTACCTTTGGTTAGGTTGTTGATTGGTGCGGTGAGCTTTCCGCAGTCTTTGATGTATTTTCTTAGGTAAGCTACTATACCAAGAAAGCATCTAACTTGTTTCACAGAGGTGGGGTGTTGCATGTTATTTATGGATTTTATTTTATCTGGGTCTGCTTTGATGCCACTTTCAGAGACAATGTGGCCCAAGAACAGGAGTTCCTTTTCCATATATTGGCACTTACTAGGCTTAGCGTATAATTTGTGCTTTGTGAGTCAATTGAGTGTCTTGCAGACATGTATGAGGCGTTCCTCTTTTGTTTTTGAAAATATGATGATGTTGTCAAAGTAACATAATGTGTTTGAGAATCTGTAAAAGAGACTGGTTTGTCAGGACTGAAAATTTTCTCCCTCTGGAACCCCAGGCCCAGGAGTGGGAATCAAACCTGGAACCTGGATCCCCCCAGGCCGCCAGGCCAGAGGACTGTGAGACCGCCCGCCTACATTTTTCTGGGATCAAGCCCCCGCAAGCTGACGTTAAAGAGGATGACCCACCCAGAAAATTAAATTGAGCCAAGGAAAGTACTGCACTAAGCAAAGTGCCAATCACAACACCTAATGGAGGTGATCCGGCAACTATTGGCCTTATGAGTTTGAAGTCTTCACCAGCAACCAATCAAGAGCCAACCCAAGGAGGAGGCACCGGCCCGCAACTTGGCCCCATGACCTCAATGCTAAAGCAAGATAATCAGGTAGCTAAATTGGGAGCTGCAACCAATGAAAGAACTCCCAGGCCAAGCACCATTTTGCTGCCTTTAGACCCAAGTCCCCAGTTCCCTGGCCCTGCCCTTCACAATGCCCTGATGACCCCCCACAAAAAAATTTAAGTTTGGAGGTGGGGTGCTATATAGACCCAAGGACCCTACCCTCCAAATTTATTGCCATTTTGAAATAAAGGTTATGTTACTTTGGCTTATACAGCTATTACTGTGTTTTGTATTTGCTGTCTATCAGTTCATCTCAAGATCTTCTGGCCCGCCTGCCCCGCTGCCCACAGTATTCTGTCCATTTGGTGTACCCTTCAGGACTGTCCATTTCACCAAGTATCCTTTAAAAACCAAGTACAAGGACTACACACCAGAGAAAATCATTGAACTAGATCCATTAGCCCGCATCCAATCTGCTGTCAGATACAACCGCCAAGGCCTGTGGATATTCTCTACACCCAAACTGTTTAGAGGAAAGTTCAACTATCTCTCGGCCTACAATATCTACATGGAACCACCAGTAACACCCAAACTGATGCCTGCTTCTTTGCCTGACTTACCAACTGATCATACTGGCAAGCTTTTTGGTATAGTATACATCACCCTCACAGGGGTGGTGGACACCATTATACCAGCTGCTGGCCCTTGGTCTTGGGTGGGGAAGTACACGTCCTACCTTCTCAAGTTAGCTCCTCTCCTGTGGTGGGCCCTGCACGCAAGAAACCTGGTCCAAGTTACCCCCAAAAACAATGGGCCGGCCACCTGAGACTGGATCCCTGACATGGTTCATCATGGTGACAAATGTTGCTGGGGCGGTTGTCATCCCAAAATTCATTACTTTACATTCAAACAATCCAAATTGGGTGCAGAACACGTCTTTGGTATGTCTTTCTCTTTAACTTCAACTTGGTTATAACCAGATGTGAGGTCAATTTTTGAGAAGATTTTTGCTCCAGAGAGCCTTGAGAATAGGTCTTCTATGAGGGGAAGTGGGTATTTATTTTTTACTGTACTTGCGTTTAGTGCTCTGTAGTCAGTAACTAAGCAAAGGGATCCTTGTTTCTTCTTTATGAAGAAAACTGCTGCCCCCCCACAGGGATTCAGACGGACAAATGAATCCTTTGGCTAGATTGCCCTTGATGTGGGATTTAAGTGTTTGGGTCTTCATGGGGGAGAGTCTGTAGAGGGGTGCAGGTTTGAGCATGGCTTTTCATAAGTTGATGCTTTGTTTGCCCTCTTGTTTGGGGGGTAACTCTGTGAGTTCTTCCTTGAATACATGAGTGTATTCATTTAGGAGTGCCACAAGTTCTAGGCATTGGATCTTTTGTGTTTGTATGTTATTACATTTGGAGTACCTCATTTTGTGGAGGGTACTATCTTTGGTTAGACGTTCTGAGTCATCTTGATTTATGACTTGGACAAATATTGTGTCTCTTAGAATGAGATTGTTGGGTTCTTTGAGAATGTTGAAATTGACTCCATTGCGTTTGATGGTCATGGTTTTTGTTTTACAACATACACTGGGGTTCACTTGGGTAAACCAGTCCATGCCTGCTACAATGTTGTAGTTTATGTTGTTCATGACAAGTCCTTTGATGGACGTTTGTATGCCTTGGAGGTCAATTCTGAAGGGCGTTGTTTTGCCTTTGAGTAGAACTTTTGACTTGTCTGCCATTCTGGCGTATTAGAAGTTGGATTTGACAACTGGTATTTTGTACTTGGTTACAAAAGGTTTTCTAACCATAGTGTGTTGTGCACCAGAGTTGAATAGAATTTTATGTTTATGAGATTTGTAAGTGCATGGGTAGACAAGAAGTTTTGAGCAATCTTTAATTTTTATGTTCATAAAAATGGAGGATTGCGGGACACCTGGGATGCAAGCAGCAAAGTTTGTGCCTTGGTACAGTTTCTTGTCAAGTTGGGAGGAGACAGGGACACTTACGCCTGTTCTCCTTCCTCTTTTCCCTATTCCTCTGTTTCAAGAACTTTGAGGTCAGAGAATGTGTGGTCAGATTCATTTTGAGTTGCTACTTCAGCGTTGTTAACTTTGGTGGTATCCTCTTTCTTGGGACAAGAGCAGTTTGTGCTTTGGCTGAAATTGTCATTATTGCAATTGGAGTTGCATTGTTATGGTTATTATTTTGGCGTTTATTGCCATTGGCATTTTCTCTGCCATTGCTGTTTGAGGAGCAGTTGCCGTTGTGTGCAGCATATTCCATGTTGCCGCGTTTTTCAGCGCGCTTGGCTTCAGCAATGAGCACAGGCATGGAGGTGTTTGCTTCTGGGCAGATGAGGGCAGCAACAGAGGGTTTCATTCTGTTGATGAATGACACTCTGGTGTGTACGTTGTCAGCTTGTGCTGGGTTTTTGGATCTTGCAACATATTTCCTCAAATTTGTTGGCATAAGCTTCAATA
The DNA here is from genome assembly GCA_014839935.2 of Entomophthora muscae. Classification (NCBI taxonomy): domain Eukaryota; kingdom Fungi; phylum Entomophthoromycota; class Entomophthoromycetes; order Entomophthorales; family Entomophthoraceae; genus Entomophthora; species Entomophthora muscae. Next base: position 13,714 of record QTSX02000248.1, on the reverse strand, counting down.
GTGGTCTTATGAGGAAGATCACTGAGCTGTATTGCAATGTCTTGGAGAGATTCAGTGACACAGAAATTGTGGGTGATGTTGGCTTTGAACTCTTCCCAGTTATCAAGCTGGTTGTCAGTTTGTGAGCCAACCCAGGTGGCAAACCAGTTAGCTGCAGCCTTGTATAGGCGCTTGCTGGCTTCCTGGACCTATTTCTCATGGGGGATGTGGCTGGTGCGGAGTTTGGCGGCTGTGTGGTCTAGCCAGTTGATGCTGTTTTCTTTGTTTTTACCAAAGAACTTGTTGATACCAATGTATTTGGTATTGGTAACTTCACCTGTGATAGGTAGTTGTGCGTTTGTTTGTGATTGTAGAGAGCAACTGTATTGAATTATCTTGGCGCATGCTTTGGGCATGACCATACCTTCAAATACAGTGCATCCACTAGGAATATCTTCATCAATGTTGTGGGCACAGAAGTACGTTTTCCAGGTCTCCTGGGATGTGGCCTGGTTGAGTACATGGGCAAAGGTGGGTAGGTTCTGTTCAGTCATTTTCTCTTTAATTGGTGTGGTCAAAAACTGTAGTGCTACCAGTTATAAGGAGCGCCTTTTTGGGGAAGCTTCAAATATAAAAGTAGGAAGAGAAGAAGTATATTTTATTGGATAATACTTTAGACTTATATAGATTTAGCTGTGGTGGGGATTTTAGTTGGATCAAACCCAGGGGTTGGTCATGTGCTGGATGGGTTTGAGTTGCTGGATACCTGGATAGTCATGTGATATTGGTTTGTTGCCATTTCTGGTATGCCAAATGGTATATTGGAAAGGCACCAAATCAGGCAATGACTGGATGTTAGGTGTGATGGCAAAAGCCAGAATACTTGTACATCCAGACCCTTGACACTATTATGAGCATTACCCTCTGGCCCACGGTTTCCCCACCTGAGTCACCCAATGCCTCTGCCTGGCTTCCTGATAACGCCAAATAAAATCACCTGGTCCATCTAGATGCCAAAATTACTTCTCCAGAAACCCACTAGCATACTAGTGAAGGTATACTACACTTCATGGGTTAAGTATGGGTTCCAGAAGGTTCTATATAAAAGGAAATTATTAATTTTCATCACAACATCTGGGTGGTAGGACATCAAGGAAAGAATAATACTATAGAGATCATCTGTAAATCCACTGCCACCTTTGGCCTTGGACCAAACTGTTTTTCCCTGCCGCACCAAAAAAGGCCCAAAAATTATGGCTAAGCCACTCAATTCTCTAGGAGATTTAGCTTATACTGTTGATGAGAGATTTTTCCTGGCCTACCCTGCAGATCCCCCAGCTTTGTTTGTCCCGGCTTGTGAAGAAACACTGATCAATTTGGACTATTTGTTAGCATGGTGTTGCCCTCTTTTAAAAACAATCAGGAACGCCCAATCAAAAGACAACACATCAATGGTCTCAAAGTCAACTGAATCTGAAATGGTTGGGATGCCATCCAGCCAATCAGGTGGAGCCGCAGAAATTACCTTGAAAACCTCCAGTCCCCCTGGCCCTGACTAGCAAATTTTCTCCCTTGGCAAATTAGATGCAACACTTGAGGTCATGTGACTACTGCCTGCCAACTCATCCCTTTTAACAATGCCAGGGGACTTTGAGTCCCCTGCTTGTCAATTTTTCAATTAATAAAAGTTTGGTTTCTGTTGCATTGAATTTTTAAAAATTATAGTCTTAGTTGGGATCTCTGTTTTGAGCTTCCCTATAATCTATAGTAAAAGTGTTAGTGACTCTATTACTCCTTACCTTTGACCTACCCGCTTCAAACTCTGCCCTTCTTCTGGAATCTTCAAAGCAGACTTGAGTGTATAGCTGTTATTGTTTTTGCTTTTGCTTTTGAAGTCTGCACTTGAACCCTAAAGTTTTAGTTAAATTCAATATAAAAAATCTATTTTTACCTTGATTTTCTCTATAAATCTTTTAATTTTGAACCCGCTTTTGTTTCTGTTTGTTCTAAAGGCACCCAAGTATACTGCCAATCTATCTGAAGCCCCTATATCACTTCATGCCTGTTCTCTTGCCTGTGGGTGCTCCTGCTGGGCAAAATTCTATTGTTTTAGCCTAAACCAAAACCACTCACCTTATCCAAATTTTGTGAAAAATTCAACCATGATACTCCCAGTGCTGAAGTTTGTGGTATTTTCCTTGGCTCTGTTCCTGTTGCTTATGTGGTTGACCTCACCCAATTTGTGGTTGAAAATTTCCTCTTCTGTGCGGCTTGTGGATGAGGATCCTTACACCCTCTTGAATCTCCCTGGTGATCTCCTGTTCTCTGGAGAGGTCATGGTCAAGAGCCTGAATTTCAATGACCTGGAATTGGAGGTTGTTAACTATGCCCTGCCCGTTCTTGTGGGCAATAGAACGTCAGCACCTCCCCCTCTTGGTCTGGAGAAGAGTGACTCAGCATCCTGGTGGCTTTTTTTGCCCGGATGGGAGCTGGACTTAGTTAGTTTAGCCCCCTCTCTCACATCATCAGACAGCAGTTCAATTGTAAGGGTAGTACCACTGACGTGGCAAGATATGTAAAGGAATGTCTGGTATGCCTCCAAGAAAATCCCAGTTGTCTCAATAAAACAGACTTGCTAGTGCCCCTTCAGCTGGCAGAAGGTCTGTGGTTATCAATCTCAGTAGACTTCATTGTGAAACTCTCACTATCCAAAGGTTACAATGCCATCATGATGGTGACTGACTGATTCACCAAGATGAGTCACTTCCTCTCATGTTGCCCTATTATTTTTTCAGTAGAAATTGCTAAGCTATTCATCAATATAATCTTTTCCCTCCACAGATTTACTATGTAAATAGTTAGTGACAGAGGACCTCAGTTCACCAGTCAGCTTTAGGAAGCCCTAATCAAACTCTTTGGGGTTAAATTATGCAGATCCACAGCATATCACCCCAAGTCTAACATAAAGACAGAGAGGGTAAACCAAAGACTAGAGACTATTCTTCATTGCCACACCAATGTTGAACAGAACAATTGGGTTGATAATTTACTCATATCCCAATTTACCTACAACAATGCACCCCACTCTTCTTCAGGTGTCTCACCTGTCTTTGCCAACTATGATTACAACCCACACTGCAACATGGGCCCAAGACTGGAGAGCTTGGTGGTCCAAGCAAGTGAAATGGCCAAGAACCTAAGGGAGACCCATGTCAGGGTAAAGGAGAATTTGACCCATGTCATGTTAACTTATAAGGCTTACACTGATTTCAAGAGATGGGAAGGTACCATGTACCAACCAGGGGGCTTAGTGATGATTGAATATTGCAAAATGCGCCTCAATATTACATGCCACAAGTTGGGACCCAAGAGAGCAAGACTTTTAAAAGTACTATGCCACATTGGGATAGCTGCATATCAGATTGATCTACCCCCCAGCTTCAAGATCTTTAAGACCTTTCATGAATGCCTCCTCACAAAGTATGATGGCCCTACGGTAACTTCCCCTGTCCCCTTACTGGTGGAAGGTGAGCCAGAGTACTAGTTGGAAGCTGTGATTGCCTCTAGACTCCGTTGGAAATGGTTAAAATACTTGGTGTTGTGAAAAGGGTATCCTAACTCCAAAAACTCATGGATTTCCCACCAAGATTGCAATAATGCTGCTAAGCAGTACACACTTTCCACTGTAAGATCCCCCAAGTGATGGGGCCACAGGTCTTCAATTAGCTGCCATGAAACTCACTCCCAGCCACAAAAACTTTGCCCTATCTGCAGCGGAAGGAGGCAGTGTATCCCTGCCAGCAAGAGTGAAGGGTAATGTCATGGATAAAGAAATCTTAGCAGAATTGTTCATCCCAAGGATACCAAACAGGAAGGAGCCATCAACAAGAAACGGTTAATGGAAACCTACACAGACCTGAATCAAGCCATTGGCAGGAAGTGGGTGGTGAACAAGCAGGTGCACCTCCAAACAGGACCCCAAAACCTGCTGTTTAAGGCCCAAAACCAGGTAATTTGGTGTTTTTTGGACCAACAATAAATTTATGACATGATAAATTTTTTGGTCACTTCTGAAGGTTTGGTTGTCAGAATTCATATTGCTGATGTCAGCATTCACATATCACGTATATGAGATTGGTTGCAGCTCACAACTACCTTGATAGTTGAATAAAGCCCATATTATATCCAAAGCTATAATTATTATTTATTTCTGGTAAGTAAAAACATGCAAATCAAATCCCTGTTTGTGTGTGTCCTTGTACGCACCATCATACTACACATCTTTAATTTTTTGTTATTTCCAGCAACCAGGCTGTTGTTTGCGGCGTCCCCACCCAGGATTGAGGAGTACTTGAACCAATTTGACAAGTCATCTATCTGTGAACCCCAGGGTTGATTTCTCAATCATTAGCTTTAGTGTGTTTTGGTTCTGTCTTTACAGACTACATTTCACCTGTACCCTTGCTTGGAGTTTACACCTTATCAATTTTAACCTTGAGGATCCTTTTGCTACCCAATATTCTCAGCATTTGGGTTTGCCTTCTGCATTTTCTCAACCTTTCCAGACTTCAGAGCAGCTCCAATATTACACTGAGCAGTCTACCAAGACCCATGATTCACTGAGGGGTCTATCATGTCAACTAAACCAGCTAACATGATGTAGGCTATGTCTGCATATTATTTAGAAGATGGGGGTGAAGGACCAGGGCTGGGGACAAGCGGCCAGGTTTGGGTATGGGAGGGGCTTTAATACTAGTTTGATAAGGTGGAAGATAGTTGTATTTATCATGAAACAGTTTAATAGGGTGCTCATACCAGGCTCCTTGATAGTAAACTGTTCTTGGGGCTCTCTCTCTTTCCAGGTAGCCCAAGTGGAGGATGTTGTCAGGAAACGCCCTGACACATCTTGTGTTACAGAAATACCCTGGGAAAACTTTACTGTTCTCCACAATGCTAATGCTAGTTTGATGATCTCCTAGCTTCTCTAGACAATGAGTTATGGCTTAAAGTTTGGCTGCCAGCCAAACTCCCTTACCAGTGTGAAATGACAAAAATATGCAACCAAGGCACAAGAATTGATGCAAATCTTAATTTGAGCATAACTCAGCAACCACTGGGCGGATTTGGACATCCAAACATGCATTTTGAAGCCAAACACCAGGAAAGTTGATTTGTGCTTTTTTTAAGAAAAAATACAGATGCAAAGCCCGATGTGCGGGATTTTTCAAAGAAACATGAGTCATGCTATTCAGAAGATGCCCCAAAACCCCAGCCTGATGCCACCAGCAGAGTCCCTAAGACTGTCTAGAAGATTTAGGAAGATTCTAAATAATCTAATGGAATGGTATATAAAGGTATTGCTCATAATGATCCCCTTGTGATCATTCTAAGTTTAGCCCAATAAAATAAAGTTGAATTTAGTTGATTTTGGAAAGTTTATATTAAATCTGTGTAAGTTGTTTCCTATGGAAACTTGTCAAGACCTACTGGGCCCTGACAGATGTTGTCCAAGGTGAAAAGCTTGTATTCCAGCTTGAAGGGTTATTCAAAGAAATGCACCAGGCCAAATGGAGCTCCCAGGAGACAATAAAGCGCAGGCCAGGTTTCTGGACCATTCTTAGCTAGGTAGGCCAGTGGGGTTGATTTTCTTCTAGAACCATAGATAAGTAAAAAAGTCAAAGCTAAATATGGGATATAATAGTGTAACCAAGGCCCTGTTATCTTATTCATTTAAGAACAGCCATACCATTTTATTGATGTCTTCCGGTTTAGATAACATCCTGTTTGCCAAGTTCTGCAGGACTCTGTTCACATGTCAACTGAGCCTTGCTCAGCTCCTCTGGACCAAGAGTTCCAGAGATACAGTGCACCTCATGTCATACTATTTCCTCCAGTAAGGTGGCCTTGATCTGACGGGTGGTTGGTTGTCCAACAGTGGCTCCATAACTTTTCATCCTGTTCTTGCCATCCCTGGCTTCAGGTCCCTTGGCAGGGGTCAGCTGAGCTGTTTCTAACTTGATCATCCAGATATATTCTGGAGTGGCTTCCTTATCTTTGGCTGGCCAAAAAAAGTGTGGACCAGCAGCCCTTTCAGGGATTCAATCTTGGGCAGGCAGCCCATCATTTTCTGGGATTATGCAGGCCAGGTTTTTTGTGGGCTGAGCCCACCACAAGAGAGGAGCTAACTCAAATAGGTAGGAGAAGGACTTACTCACCCAGGACCATGGGCTGGCAGCCGGAACTATAGTGTCAATCACCCCTGTGAGGGTGATATACACAATCCCAAACAGCTTGCTAGTGTGGTCAGTTGGGAGGTTGGGAAAGGAGGGGGCATTGGTTTGGGGGTCATAGGCAGTTCCATATCAAGTTTATAGGCAGGCAGGTAGTTGAACTTGCCTCTAAACAATTTGGGTGACAATAGGATTCAGGGGCCTTGACAGTTGTATCTAACTGCTGATTTTATTCAGGCCAAGGGATCTAGTTCAAGGATCTTTTCCAGGTGTATTCCTTATACTTGGGTCTTAGAGGGTACTCTGTGAAGTGGACGGGACCAAAAGAAACACCTGGAGAACAGAAATCTGCGGGCAGAAGGACATGATAGCCAGGTGATCTTGTACTGAATTGATAGATGGCAAAGATAAAATAAGGCAGCAGCTGCAGAAGCCAAAGTAACATAATCTTTATTCAAAAATGGTCATAATTTTAGAGCGTGGGGTCCTTTGGTCTATATAGCACCCCACCTCCAAACTTACTATTTTTCATGGGGGTTCATCAGGGCATTGAGAAATGTGGGGTGGGTGGTCTGGACGCTCAGGTTCAAAAGCGGTGAAATGGCACCTGGACTGGGAGTTCTTTTATTGGTCAGAAATCTTGAATTGGTGACTTGATTCTCTTGTTCTTGGGTTGCAGTCATGGGCTTGGGCACTGGACCCGTGATTTCCTCAGGTGACACATCCTGATTGGTCATCAAGGCAGTCTTCAAGCCCATGAAGCAGATGATAGGAATTTTTTTACCTTCATTAGGCGCCTTGATTACTCCTACATTTGGTGCAATGATTCCTTTGGTTTGGCTAGCTTCATCTTTTGGACAATCATTCTTGGCTTTAGCTTGCGGGGATTGACCCCAGGAAAATGCAGGCAGGCAGAATCTTGGTCCTCTGAGCTGGCGGCTTTCTGTAAAGCCCCATAAAATGAGGGAGTACTTTAGCTAGGTAAGGTACCAAGTTAGAGACTTGGAATTCTGTAAGTGCTGTCAAGATGGGATAGACCATCATCATCCATCTAAAGACTTTGGCATGTACGTTAAATTGTCCAAAATTACCAGCAAAGTACGTAAGCACGTAGAAGACAAAGGAATAGATTGATAAGTTCTGGGTGGAGCAGGACAACACCAGCATGGGCCAGGAGTACGTCTCAGAGGAGTTGAGCTGCGCTGACTCCTTGTAGAAGTACTTGTTGGGCGGTTTGTTGTACGGCCCATGCTGATGAGAGTGTTGGTGGCCCCCAATCCTGAGGCAGGCTATGAGGACAGCAGAGAAGATTAAGTGGTTCATCTTCTAGTCCTGGGAAAGGGCAGACAAAGCTTAGTGTCTTTAACTTTCTGCTGTGTAAAAGTTTCTTGGGTATTGATTTATGTGATACTATTGAGGGGTAATTTCACTCAATGATAGCACAAACTACCATCAAGTGATTGAGATTTATTATATACTGTCATCCTTTAGTGGGGCATGAATAGTACAAAGCATTGGACAGGGGACCCCAAACACTTGGTATTGTCTGGAATTCCCTTTTGGGAGTGAGATGGGAATGGTTTTGTAAGCAATGAATTGTTATCATTGGAATGGCATGGGATTGGAGTATCTTCAGGCACAGTAATGCATTTCAATCCAGCTTTTGCAGTTGATGCATTATTTGTAATGCTGGACTGCTTGTCAACCCCCTCCCAATTTGGTAGATTCCAATTTGGGCAGCAGTTCTCCCTCCATTTGGGGTTGGGGAAATTGCCTTTTTGGGTTTCCCATTTTGGAAATTTCCCCATTAAGCAGGTGGGGTGGGGGGCTGGCTGGCACACAGGTGGCAGACGTGCGCGGGCAAGCTGCCAGGCCTGGCGTCTGGCCTGCGGACGGGGTATAAAACCTGTCCAAATTAAAAAAATTATTTTTAATTCCTGTTTGTGAATCTCAGCTTCCCACAGCAGTTTCCCCAATAAGGGGGAACTGTTGCCCTTTTTTGTTTTGTTTGTTCCCCTGCAGTGTGCTCAGAACAACTTCCTGAACGCCAGTGTTGTCAGGAATATTCCTGACACTTGCAGAGGCTCATAGTCAGGGTTCAAATCCCGCCCTTGGGCCCTGGTTCCAAGGGGGAGAAAATTGTCAATCCTGACAAGCCCTGCCTTTTGACCCACTGTCAGCATCAGCTTAAGAATTCAACCCTCCAGCCCAATCAACAACTTGACTTTCTGATGACTGTTGGCTATTTTGGGACTGATGGTATGCTATCACGTGCCTTCAGAAGTCTAGATCCATCCATATCAATCACCATCCCACAGTGATTGCTTGAAAGTGAAGAGGCATTAGTAACGTCCAGCCAAAGATTCACACAATCAACCTGTATTGAACTGCTGGCAGCCTGGCAGGCTCATTAACTAGCCACAAAAACATGATAGGCAGCCTGAGCATGCACAGGATACATGGTCTGGTTAGAGGAGAGTTCAGAGGTCCAATTATGCTGATGGAAGCTTATCCCTTCTTCCAGAAGAGATGGCAATCATGAAGCTTGGAGTGTGACAGAAATCACTGGATAATATGAAGCTGTTTCTAAATGATGGGGAATTACCACCCAAATCCACATAGAATTGATGATTAACCACCAACGCGGCTTCAGATATTTTTTTGTGAAATTTCCAACTGTAACTCCAGGATTAAGTAGAACAATCAGTCCTAACCAGAGTAAACCAAGATAAATGACCTTGGAAAGCATGAATGCATCTTCAGCGTAGAATTCTGGGCATTGAGAAGTGACACAATTTTCATCTTCAAGAATGGGGGGAGGAGCTACAAAATTGGCTGGAATGAAATTAACATTCTGTGGCGTCAACAACAAAGTTCCAGATGCCGGGCCCCATCTTCCTGAAATGATTCTGTTCAGAATCAGATTGTACAGGATATACTGCAACAACCCAAGCACAGGATGCATTTTTAAAATTTAAAATTAGAACTTGGAATAATTGATTTTTATTGAGTAAATTTAGGAGGACTCAACTCTAAGAGTTGAAACAGGGAAAATTATTCAATATATATCAGAAAAATTGACTAAGCAATGCCACCTGAGTCTTGATCTCCTATTCCTTCTGCATCTTCAAGTAAGTATCTAGTCCAGGTTGCAAAGAACCCTTGCGTGACCAGTTTCTGACAACCGTGCTGATTAATAAGCTTATATTGGGTGACCCTCATATTACGTCAATTTATCAACGTCAGTTTTCAAGGGGGAGCTGGTTTCAGCTGGCAGACTGGAGCAGCCTTGACCCATTTTCAATTGACTGTTTGGTTTAAATCTGTTAATTCTGTCAATTTTAATACAGGTTTTCCAGCCTTCCATGCCTTCTTACTTGGATGGACAATACCTGGCATTATGGAACCTACTGTGACATTGAGAGGCTTCTGGCTAGAAGAAATCAATAGCCAGTATGGGCCAGGGTTACTAAGCCTCTTGCATTTACCCACCTTTGGCTTACCCCAACTCTGCCATTTGTCCAAGCTGAAGTCCCCTTCTCAGGGGGGTGACCCTACACCACTCACCTGGAGAATTTGGCTGAATAAGTATGCTGACATATTTTATAAAGATAGGTTCAGGGAATTCTTTGGATGAAGATTCCCAGAAGCTGGGAACCTATATGGAAAAAATAATGAAATATTGGCTGGTTAGTTAGGCTGTGCTAATTGACAAGATCAAGGAAAGATTGATGATATAATCTTGGGACTAGGTGCTGTGTAAACAATTAATTGACCAGGAATGTCAGGAATGTCAATTTGGATGCTCCCAAATCCCAAAATACGGAACCAGAGTTGAACCCTGGACAAAACCCTTTGCAGACCGCCAGACTCATAGGCTGGGAACCCAATAACCTTATATTGATTGATAAAGTTGTTGCTGACCTGCCAGGACCCAAACCTTTAACTGTCACTGTTGAGCAACTTGGGTTATTGCTGATATGTTCAAAGCTATAGATAGATGTTAGCCTTGCCAATGTACTCTACCTAATCCTATGCAAGAGCACTACAGACTACAATAGAATAGAACTTTGAAGATAATTATGTTTATTGGAACTGGAGTACACTCTAGACAGCGGCTGCAATCTATCCATGTGTAACTAAGAACTTGTTGTTATCCTTTCAGGTGTCTGTATCAATATATACTGCAACAACCCTTGTTATTGTCCTTTCAGACAGTTCTCAGTGGCTATCTTTGCAATATGTTCAGCTTTGCTAGCTATGCCTATCCTGATTGGTTGCCCTTGATATGTGTGCTGCTACTGGCCTTAGCAAGGAGTACATGGCACTTCAGCTACAGCCTACACTCTTCTTGAGCTATCCAACTGTCATTTATTGATTGACTGTATCTTACACGCCTATTATTGTGCTGGGAAACTATGCCGTATTTGGTTGACACTTAGAAATGGTCCCTGTTCAGTCCTCCTACATTGGAAGGTAGAATTATGGTATTTCATTTGCAGAGCTTAATCAGTGATCCTTTTCTGACTGGCAAGCCTTCTGCTTATTAATGCAACAGGTCAAATTGGGGATTATACACCGTATAATAGCAGACTTGATCCAATATCAACTTGTGGACTATCTGCTGTGTAATGCCAACCCAAACCAATAAACCTGATTATACGCCATGTGATGCTGATCCAAACTCAGTATTTCCTAGCCATATTTACATCACTTGTTTGATATACTCATATACTTCCATCAGGTTGGGTGGGACTGAGTTGATACAACATCCAGTAGGATGAAATTAGCAATATACAATTGATGATTTCAAGATTACATGCCGTGTAATCAATGATAAACACTATATTGGCTAATGTTTACAGTGTATAATTGGTATATCAACTATAATGAACTAGTAATTATACAGCGTATAATTACTACACATTGGAATGATAATCAAGTGATAATACGGGGTATAATTGTTGCATCTATCATAATAAACTAACAATTACACGGTGTATAACTGCCATATCCATATAATATATTGGTGATTATACGGTGCATAATAGCTACACTTAATATAATGATGACCTAGTGATAATACAGCATGTAACTGATAAAGATCTGCGTGCAACAATTAGCCTGATCATTTGTGTTAAATCAGCCTAATCTCACAGTCACACAGGATTCTGCAAGCAAACTGCCAATGCAAGATGCCAGGAATTTCTCTGAGGTGCCAATACCTGACACCAGCAGTTTGCTTGGTGAAATGCACAAGTTTCCCAATGAGAGTTATTAAAAACTACCCTAAAGCCCAGGAAGAGGCACTGAACCTGAAGAGGAACTCAATACCCAAATCAACAAACAGAAGGATTTGGAGTCTTCTCATCCCAAAGCAGCCAGTGGCAAACTGCCAGTGCCAAGCGCCACACTGCCATCTAAGACCCCCAATGCCAAACCGCCTGAGCTCAGGAAACCCAACCAGGAAATGAAGCCTGGCAGTGTGATATAAATACCTGCCAGGCCAAGATCAATCCCCATTGTCATTTTTAAATAAAGTTTATGAGATATTGGTTCCCCCAATTATTACTGTATTTTATTCTTGTCATCTGCTAGTTAACTCAAAGATCATCTGACCCTCCTGCCATCCTGCCAGCTACATACTACCCACCAGGTGTCCCCTTTGGTCCTGTCCATTTCACAGAGTACCCTTTAAAGCCTGAGTGCAAGGACTACACCGCCAACAACATACTAGCCTGGGATTCCTTGGCCAGATCTACAGGGTTAACCATATACAAACAAAAGGTCCCTTGATACTTTACCAAAACCTGCCTGTTCAGAGATAAATAAAACTTCCTCCCTGCCTACCAATTAGACATGGAACCACCCGTCACCCCCAAACCAATGCCTGCCTCTGCCGCTGAGCTTCCCCTGGACCATATCAATAAGCTACTTGGGATGGTATATATTACTCTCACAGGAGTAATAGATACAATTGTCCCTGATGTTGGTCCGTGGTTGTGGGTGGGCAATTCAATTTCCTGCCAAATTAAGTTAGCGCCAATTCTTTGGTGGGCCCTGCTACCCAGTCCGCAACCTGCCAGTTCTCAAACGCTAGCAAGCCGGCAGATCAGGGTTGGTTCCCTGATAGGGAAGGTAAGTGGAAATTAACCCATTAATATGATAGACCAGGATTTAGTCAAGGGGCCTAAATGGGCTTGACCCTGTCAAGTAAAGTCTTATTGTCTTTGTACCAAACTAATTAACCACAAAGATTAATTGATATAATTGATAAGGGATCAATTAACAGAATGACAACACCTTAGTAGATAACAATGTCTTGGTATTCAGGGTCAATTGGTGGTCCCCAGTTGGAAATACATCAGCTTAGATCAGGATACCTAAGTCCCACCAGGGTTCAGCACCAGAAGCCTGAAACACTTCAAGGTGGAATAATACATTGCAAGGAAAGGAACCAGGTGATTCTGGAATGCATTGGGCACATCCTCATAGGTCAAGAGGGTGAAGGTCTTTTGGGGTGAAGGTCTTGATCAGATGAGGCTGTAATGTCATAGACCACATGATAGGGATCCTAGGGCAGTCCTTGAACCCAAGGGGCTTTTGGCAAAGTATGCCAACACAGGATATAAGCAAAGCCAGATCAACATCAAAGAGATGTATGTGAGTAAATATCTAACCCTTCTCCCCATCTTAAGCTTTGATTCATGTCTTCACAACCATCTTTCAAAAAGGCAAAGCTTGGAGTTCTAAGAGCAGAAACTACATCTGCTCATAGAGAGGTGCCAAAAACATCACTGGAGGATTCTTGGGAGAGCCTGGAGGTGGCCAAGGCCTTTATGAAGGAGTCATTAGTTGACGTCAAGCCTGCTCTTGAAGAACTTGAATCAGAGTATTTTGCTAAGGAAGGAACCCTTGCTCAAGGAGATCATGTCTATGCTTGGGATTTGCTAAGCCTATAGTTAGGTTTTGACGGGATTTTTCATCAAATGAAGAGTGCAGCTGGTAGAAAAATTTAAGGGCTCAGGATGTGTGAATAAGGAGTGTGGAAATAATAGCAAGATGGCAGGAGGGAGATAAGGTTCCAACCCAGAAAAATTGCCTCTCTAGAGACAAATCTCACCAAAGCTTTTTTACAGGAGGGGTCTAGCAGTAAGAGCCTCAAAAAGATTGAGCATGGTAAGACTGATTGGATGGTCCTGGATCCTCTACAAGGGGCTTGGTGTTGGATTCCAGTTGGCAGGCCTATTGGTAGCTTAAATGGCTGGGGCACCTTCAGTCATCATGTACAGTTGGGGATTCACCTTGTTTACAAACCCATACAGTGGCTTGGTTGTTTTCCCTACAATAGCTCTGTAGCGCTCATAGATACAGGTGCATCTTCTCATAGGTACACATTCCCAATTTAGAAAATTTGAAAGGTTGATGATGAGGGTGAAGGGAATCATGTTTCTCTTAACGGTTACTTTTAGTACAGTGATATGGGTGTGTTCTCAAGCGGGGAT
>QTSX02000247.1:0-115051 GCA_014839935.2 Entomophthora muscae | reverse complement strand
GCACCTGCCAACCCTAAAGCTCATGTCAAAGACTTGACTAATTGTATCATTGACATTCAGGCAACAACATATTCAACTGCCTATAAAGTCAAGGCCTTAGAACTCTTGCCTTCCAATAATTCTAGAGCCCCCTTCCTGAGTTCCAAGTAGATGATCTAGTCCTCTACTATCAGAATTGTACTGGAGGCAGAGCCCATAAGCTAGACTCTCTCTAGGTTAGGCCTTGTGAAGTCACTTTAAAGAAGGGTGTTGAATATACTGTGAAACTGCTGTCTTCTGGGCTTCCTTTTGCCCAAGTTCATTCCAAACTTCTCCGCAAATATCAACTCCCTGTTTTCAATCTTGAGGGGGGAGATGTAAGAAATTGCGCCATTAATGCTATTTTGATATGGTCTTTGAATAGTGATAAATGCAAAGATTTGGTTGGTTTTGCTTTTGACTTTGGATATTCCTTGCCTTCTGTAAATGAGTCTGGTTCAATATCCACTCATTCTGGATTATTGTACCTGTCTTTGAATGATCCTGGTATGACTTCACCCTAATGTGACCCCCTCTGTCACTCTACCTTTCTAATGAGTGATCACCATCCCTTGTCTACTATTTAAGTAGAATTATTTGTCCTAATAAAGACAAGTTTATCCACATTTGTGTTGGCTTTAATAATCTTCAAGATTTTTCCTGTCCTTTTTGCCAAAAGGACTTTCTCATCTTGTTTTCCAGGAAATTAATATACATGCCCTTAATTTTGCCCTGAAGGCTAACCCAAGGCTAGCTTCAAACCTCAAATCTTTTGTTATAAAGATTTCCCGCCATGTCCTCCTGGATGTTGTCCCCAGGAGCCAAACACAACAACCTGGGAATGATATGCCAACACAAATCTATTGTCAACTGTGTGGGCTAAATCCTCACAGAAATTAAGGGGCTTGGCTGGCTTCTGAGCAGATTTCTTGGTACAATGCAGAAAGATTGTCCTATCCAAGGCTAAAGGAAGAAGTGCCTTTACAGGCATGGCCCATGGTCCAGCTGCTGGAAAGGCAGAGTCAATCAGTCTGGTGAGTGCTAGGTATAGCACTCCCAGGAATTGATTACTCTGGCCAGTAGCATCAGAAGAGAAATGGGCTGAGACAGTTGGTTTGGGTGTCAAGGGCGGTTTCATTAGACCCAGGTAGGCTGAAGGGGTGTTATACTTTCCATTCAATATAAGGGGATATAAAGTGATGTATTTTCTGTCACAGAAAAGATGGTAGACATCTTTGGGAGTTTCTTATTAGGTGTATCACAGCAAGTCTTCCAAAGCCCAGGGTTCATGATTAGGGTTTGAGGGTACTCAGTGAAGTGTACAGGACCAAAAAGAGTGTCAGGGGGAGGTGGTAATCAGGCGCTTCTGGGTCTCTAGCTGGGGCTTAATGTTCAACTCCTGAGGGTGATTTTTAGTATCTGGGCAATTTCAGGTGAAAAAGTATCAAAAATATGTATGGGGAAAGATTGATGAACAAAACATTCATAACAAACTTTTATTGGATAAGAATGATAGTAAAAAATCTCACAGGTGTTCTTGTCTTATTTAGTCACTCACATGCAGGTGCCTCTGGGCATTCTTCTTATGCTATCTGGGTGGCATGGTTTGGCATCTCAACTTTTGTTGTCTGGTTAGCTGGCTTGTAATTATTTTTGAGGCCTTCAGGAACAGCTGCTTTTTTGCAACCAAGTTTCCAGACTTGCCTCACAATGTATCTTACAATACACAAGGGGTGCTTGATGAGTTGCCCCTTGATATATCTAACAACATAGCCCAGCCTGATGGCAATTTCAAACTGCAGGCACTTTCTCCTAATTAGGAGCGCTATCAATTTGACCTGCTGATCCCACATAAGTTATTCCTTGGCATCAAACCCTACATGGAACATGCCACTCCCTAGTGGCCCGGTGGCTTTCCCTATATAGTATATTAATCACAGTATTCTATAATAACAATACCTTATTCTTATGATTCCTGTCCTTTCTATTGAACTGTTGCCTTCCTCAATCCAAATACTGAATCCTCATTGGTTCAGTTGCAACAGTAGTAGCAGCAGTAGATTCACATCCTACCTAAAGAGAAAATTCCTCCCAATGAAGGACAGAGTACAGGTTGTATTGCTACTCCCCATCAAGAGACTTTCCTGTCAATCCCCAAGGGGGACATCCCCGACAGGTACATCATCTATCAAGATCAACTTTTACTTACAAGTGTGTATAATTGACTCCATCTTGGGCAGTGCAATGCAAGTGTCACCCCACCCCAGTTGGACCTCTCCCAGCGCATGCTCAACCTCCAACTTGAGTCCTTTGCGGGAGGTGTCAAAGGAGCTGACATTGTCAGTTGGCTCCACTCCACCAAAACCTGCCTCTGTATCTGTCAAGTACCTGATCCCATGTGGGTTGCCACTGCTTCAGGCCGCCTTACCAGGCCTGCTGCAGTCTGGTTCATCAACTGGGCCAGCCAAGAAATAGAAATTACCTGAGTGTTGTTCAGGGACTCTGTGAAGTCCCGCTACAGTGAAACCTTTTCACCCATCATAGTGGGAACTCCCCCTGGCTATTAAACAGACTGGATCTGTTCCTGAATATCTTGCTGCCTGAAAAAAAGCTCTTGCCGCCGCCCCAGAAGATGTGACTGACAGGAACACCATGCTCCTTACCTTGATAGTCAATGGGCTTAAACCCCATATCTGCAAGTGGGTTCCCGTAGGTTGATGCACCTCCATTGATGACTGCTACAAGGCCAATGTGGAGGCCAATAATAAGGCTTTAATAGTCTTTTGCTGTTCCAATAATGCACCACCCCAACCTTGTCCCGCACCTGGCAGCGCTCACAACCAAGTAGGCCACCGCCAGCCACGCCAACAGGAAAATGGGGTTAAGTGCCCCCGCAAGGGGGAACTCCAACTAGCCCAGATTGAAGACCAGGGGAAAGTCTGGGGGTTGTAGTTACAAGAGGTTCTACAACCCCACTTGATCCTCACTCCTAATCACTTCTTGCAAAGAGCCCCTGAAACTACAGTGTGCATGAAGTTGAGACCCTTGATGTCTTCCAAGTTCATAGCAACAACCCCATACTCCAAGCAAGCCACTCTTCAAATAAAGTAACCCGCTTGGCCTATCCCTTCTGTTTCTGTGGGAACACCCACAAACTACTGGTAGACACTGGGGCCAATCACACTATGGTTGACCAGGCATTTGCCAACGCTCAACAACTGGACCAAGTACCAAACAGTTCAAGGCAGTACAAGTGACTGACTCCTGTAGAGTAGCAATTACACATGAGAAGGTACCCTTCTCTGTAAGAATAGGGAACATCCAGGCTAAGCCTGCGGGACCAATCATGGCAGGGATCAGCCACAATGTCATTGCTGGCCTTGACTGGCTTTGTCACAACCATCCCTACATCAACTGGGATATGTCAGCAATTATCCTCAATAGAAATGGGGTTGGTTTTCAGATATATCCTGTCAAGATGAATAAGTTACTTCATGATACAGTGTTTGTTAGGATAACAGAAATGGGCTCATACAAGTTCAAGAGGGGTACTAGACTTCAATCAATGCTCAGTCAAAGTTATCTGTGCAGAACCACCTGAAACCCTCCCCTTGACTACTCCACCTCCACCAGCACCTGCCGCTCTCCTTGTGGAGTATAAGGACGTTTTCAGTGAAACACTGGACCAACTATCCCCTCCCTGGGAGATCCAGCATGCTGTACAACTACAAGGTTTGCTTTCTGAGGCACATCTCCTCTATTGCTTGACACCAAAAGAAGATGAAACCCTCTGCCAGCACCTTGTAGACACACTTGATAAGGGCTTTATACGCCCCTTGCTGTTGCCATACAGGGCTGCTGTCTTCTTTATAGCCATGAAGGACAAGTCCCTTTGTTTAGTCACAGATTACCACACCCTAAATGAGGTGACTGTTAAGAATAAATACCCCCTGCTATCAATTGACAACCTGTTTAACACACTCCCGGGTGCAAAGGTCTTTAGAAAGATTGATCTCACTGCAGGGTACAACCAGGTCCGCATCACACCAGGGAACAAGGCAAAAACTGCCTTCTCACACACTGTGGGTTGTTCAAGTGTTGGGTCATGAACTTTGGAATGACCAACACTCCTTCTACCTTTGACATTTTAATGAACAAAGCATTTGAGAAATTGATTGGGACGTGTGTTGTTGTGTGCCTTGACAACATTATTGTCTTCAGTCAAGATCAAACCACACACCTCCAACACCTCTGTGCTGTCCTTAACACCCTTTGGAAAAACAGTTGAAGGCAAAGCCCTCCAAATGTGAATTCCTCAAGTCAGAGCTCTTGCTCCTTGGGCACATCATCTCTGCCCAAGAAATAAAGCCTGACCCCGTCAAAATCAAGGCAATCACAAGCATGCCACCCCCCATCAATGTGGGCCAGGTGTGTACCTTCTTGGGCATGGTTGCCTATGTACGCAAATTCATTCCCAATTACGGGGAGCTAATTGCACCTCTCACTGAGCTCCTCAACACCAAACAGTGCTTCCATTGGACCCCTGTCAGAGACCAAGCCTTTGAAACAGTGAAACAAAATCTCACTACTGCTTTCATACTACAGTTCCCCAATCAAAACCGACAGTACAAACTCGAGACCAATGCCTCCAACAGGGCCATAGGGGGTGTGCCAAGGGTAGAAACTGACAATGGCGTCTTTCTCCCTGTGGCCTATGAGTCCAGGAAACTTACTGACTCAGAGAAACACTACCCCATCCATGATAAAGAACTAGCAGCAATTTTACACTGCATCAAGAAATGGTGCTGTTACTTGGAGGGGGCCACATTTCCACCCCGTGTCCTGATGGACCACAAGTTGCTTCAATACTTCAACATGTAGTCCCACTTGACACGCTGCCAAGCAGGCTGGATCAAGCGTCTATCTCCCTATCAGTTATGCATCAAGTGCAAGCCTGGTAAAGAACTTGTTACAGCGGACGCGCTCTCTAGGCTCTACTTAGCGTCCATCACCAGGGACAATGGTTTGGACCCAGACTGACCAATGCTTTATCTTCACCCTTAGGCAACCTGTGTAAGAGCCGCAATTACAAAAATTCAAGCCTGTGAGTCAAACCCGTGACCTTTGCTGAAAAGCAAAAACGCGGACAACCGCACAAACCCGCTGGGGACTCAAACCTCCCACAAACCACCAGGGCGGGTGTAAACTGTCTCTCAAAAGAGATATTGGTTTTAATTGGCTTTCATTAACAAAAGCCAATGAAATGACCAGGGCCAGTTCACAAACTGGCCCAGGGGGGCTAGCAGCCCCCAACAGTAGCAGAGCCATCAGCTCCTATACCATAAATGAGCTGGGTGAATCCCAACCAACAATGAATGATTTTTGCTGAGTTGTTCAGCAGATCCAGTATTAACTGGATCTGTTGAATAACTTGGCAAGTAAATCAGTCCCAGTTCCAACCAGTTCCCCTGAAAATAAGGCACATGTCTTCATCCAACCTTCCAGTTTGAAATTTAATACAACTTCACCCACTGATGTCATGAAGCATCATCTGCAGGAAGATGTTTCAGTTTCCCCTGCCAATCAAATGAATCCTGTCAGAGAAGATTCCCAAGCCATTAAAGACCCCACAATGCCTGCAGCTTCAAGCTGTTTCATTGGGTCAGGAATAGAAGAAAAGCCAATCAGTCAGGAGTATCCATCAGCAAATGATAATCCCTCTTCCCAGAAGCAAGTCCAAACTGCCAAGCCTCTAATGATTAAGCCAGATATAATTAGTCACCAATTAGCTCCCGGCAATCCAACCAATCTTAAGATGAAACCAGATGAGCCAAACCTAGATCCCAGAACTCACCCCAGCCATGATTCAATCAACCAATCCAATGGCCAAAGCTCAGAGAACTTTCCTCCACCAACCCAGTCTAAGATTCTTGGGGCCATATCCCCTGTTCTCAAGAATTTCACCTTTATCCCCAAAGTACCTGTAACCACAGGTTGGGCTACTAGAGCTCTCCAAGGAGCTGCCAGTAGTTGCTTTCAAGGAAGACCAGATGAGTGATATAAAACCCACTTCCCTACAATCAAGACAGACACAGACAACATTTAATAAAGTATATGGTCCAAAGAGTAGACTTTGCCTTCCTTCCCCATATTCTTTTATCACCTTAGACCATCCCTTATCAACCAGCTCAGTCACAAGCACTTCCATTAGTAGAAACCGTAGAACCTATTACCATGGACTACCAGCCAGGGCCCAGCCCTGGACGGACCAGCAACTACATCCCTCCCACTCCTCCTCCAATCCCTCAATCCTCTACTGAGGTTATCCCTTATGACCACAGCAGATATAGGATTGTTATTCTGGCCATCCTTAGTCTTGCTGAGGTTGTAGTGCCTCACCTTGATGCCTACTGTCCACTTGCAGCAGGTATGCTGTATTTGTCTTGCTCCTTGCCCTTCCTGTATTTTGTTTTGGTGTTGCAATATCCTGAAGGGTGGACTCCTTCCATCTTGCCTTGGTATGATACTACACCTGGCCATGACAACCTGATACAAAGGCCTTAATTTGGTAACCATCTCCAAATTAAAGAAAAATGAAAGTCAGTTCATCATCAATGCAGGCAATGTCTGATGTAGAGCAGAGACAGGTGAAAAGACACCCTATATTTCCACCACACAATGAGGCAACACCATACTACACTACCACCACACCTTGGGTCATATCAGAGGATGTAACCTCTTCAAAATTATGAAATGTAAGGTTTGATGGCCACAAATGCGCCAAGACATCTTGGACCTTCTTGAGACATGTGTGTTGTGTGAAAAAGAACACGTCTAAGCCTGCACCCCCCCCCCCCAAGTCTGTCCTACCCATTAAGGCCATAGAATCCTCTGGGCAGTAGGCCCTTGACATTATTGGACCTCTCCCCAAAGACAGACTTGGTAAGAAGTACATCATTACAACTATCAATTGCTTTGATAAGGAGCACCTTTTTGGGGAAGCTTCAAATATAAAATTAAGGAGAGAAGAGTATATTTTATTGAATAAGTTTTAAGCTTATATAGCTTTAGCTGTGGTGGGGATTTTAGTTGGACCAAACCCAGGGGTTGGTCATGTGCTGGATGGGTTCAAGTTGTTGGATACCTGGACAGTCATATGATATTGGTTTGTTGCCATTTCCAGTATGTCAAATGGTATATGGGAAAGGCACTAAATTGGGCAATGACTGGATGTTAGGTGTGATGGCAATAGCCGGAATACCCATACATCCAGATCCTTGACACACACACCCCTTAAGGGGTTACTTGGGTACATCAGGAGGGGCTTTGTCTTGACAGCTGCCGCCTGATGTTCCTGGAGTTGTTTACTGGTGGGCACCAACTGGGTCAAGTGTTCTCCTTTACTAGGGCGGAGGCAAGATCTGTGATACTTTTTGGTGATGGGCTCTTTGGTACCCTTGAACTTAACCAGGTAGGTGTTTCTGTCTGGTTGGTATCTTATGATTCTTCCTGGTCCTCTGTGTACCAAGTCTAGCTTCTTTCTGTTCCCAGCTAGGACCCAGACGGGGGAGTTGATAGGGAGTGGGTCCTCTGTTGAGGTTACCTTTTGGGCTTTGAGTCTCTTTGTTTCTGCCAGTCTGACTTTGAGGTGTATGTGTTATAGAGCTGGTTTCTGTTCTACTGTGGGAGGTTTCCCTGGGGGGATCTTTACATATGGCTGGTTATTGCGGGTGACTATTTCTGGCTTGTACCTGTATGTTAGTTCAAATGGTGAGTAGCCTGTCCCTTGATTGGTACAAACCCAGGATACTAGTAATGCATGTTTCACGTATAGAAGCCATGTGTCTTTGGCTTTGCCATCCATTATTTTCTCCAGGGTTCTGATAAGGCTGCTGTTAAGGCGTTCAACTCTGCTGTTGGCCTGTGGCCTGTAGGGCAAGGTTGTGGAGTGTTTGATGTTTTTTTAGATTGTCGTTTACTACGTGGCCTGTTAGCTCCTTTGCTCCATCTGTTATGATGTAGTCTGGAGTGCTGTAGTCTGCTATGATTGCTTTAATGATGAATCAATTTATTGTTTCCGCCTTGTGATCTTTTGTTGCCCAGCAGATGGGCCAATTTGTGGCAAAGTCAATGGCTACAATTAGGAAACGTTGATTCATTTTGGTTTCCAGGAAGGGCCCCACTACGTGCAGTCCCCAGACTTTAAATGTTTTGGGGTCAGGTACTGGGTTAACTGTTGGCTGTGGCGCCTTGGTGCTGGCATATTTTTCACACACTGTGCATTTCTTTAGAACATCAATTATGTCTTGCTTCAGGTTGGGCCACCATACTATCTCTTTTAATGTAAGGTATAGATTGTTAGCCTTTTTGTGTCCTAGAAGACATTTATGTCTTAGTGTAGTGTTGACTCTTTGTGCAAGTGGAATGTATGGAATGTGTTTATCCTTGATGATTTGGTATAGTGTGCCATTTGATACGTGAAAATGTTTTTCATTGCTTACTAGCGTATCATGGGTTAGTTGGTGTGTGAAGGGATCCTTTCCTTTTGTCTTGTACTCAGTGTTGTATAGGTTGGGCCAGTCAGGGTCCAGGTGGTCAGGGTGATCCTCTCTTGGATAGCATAGCCTAGAGAGAGCATTGACTGTTACCAGCTATGCCCCCTTTTTGTATTGGATGTCCAGGTTAAGCTGTTCTAGCAAGGACATCCATTTGGCTTGGCACCGCGCAAGTGCGTTCTGAGTTTTGAAATAGATTAAGGATTTGTGGTCAGTTAGCACTCAAACGTTTAAGTGTCCTTTGAGATAACATCTCCCTTTCTTGCATGTGTGATATATTGCTAGCAATTCTTTATCGTGTATTGGGTACCTTTGCTCAGTGTTTGTTAGTTTTCTACTTTTGTAACATAATGGCAGGAAATCTTGCTGCCCTGGCTGGAGGATGTGTAGGACTGCGCCAATGGCAGTGTCACTAGCGTCTGACTCAAGCTTGTAGCACCTGTTGTTATTAGGGTATTGCAAGATTGGTGCTTTGATCAAAGCTTGTTTTAATAACTGGAAATTCTTGTCACATTTTGGAGTCCAGATGAATTTCTTTTTGGCATTACCTTTGGTTAGGTCATTGATTGGTGCGGTTAGTTTTCTGCAGTCTTTGATGTATTTCCTTAGGTAAGCTACAATACCAAGAAAGCATCTTACTTGTTTCACGGAGGTGGGGTGTTGCATTTTATTTATGGCTTTTATTTTATCTGGGTCTTCTTTGATGCCATTGTCAGAGACAATGTGGCCCAAGAACAGGAGTTCCTTTTCCATAAATTGGCACTTACTAGGCTTAGCGTATAGTTTGTGCTTTGCGAGTTGATTGAGTGTCTTGCAGACATGCGTGAGGTGTTCCTCTTTTGTTTTTTAAAATATGATGATGTTGTTGAGGTAGCATAATGTGTTTGAGAGTCTGTTTAGCAACTGGTTCATCATGGTGACAAATGTTTCTGGGTCGTTTGTTGTCCCAAAATTCATTACTTTACATTTAAATGACCCAAATTGTGTGTGAAACGCGGTCTTTGGTATGTCTTTCTCTTCAACTTCAACTTGGTTATAACCAGATGTGAGGTCAATCTTTGAGAAGATTTTTGCTCTGGAGAGCCTTGAAAATAGGTCTTCTATGAGGGGAAGTGGGTATTTATTTTTTACTGTACTTGCGTTTAGTGCTCTTTAGTCAGTAACTAAGCAAAGAGATCCGTCTTTCTTCTTTACAAAGAAAACCGCTGCCCCCCACAGGGATTCAGACAGACAAATGAATCCTTTGGCTAGATTGTCCTTGATGTGGGCTTTAAGTGTTTGGGTCTCCATGGGGGAGAGTCTGTAGAGAGGTGCAGGTTTGGGCATGGCTTTGCATAAGTTGATGCCATGTTTGACCTCTTGTTTGGGGGGTAACTCTGTGAGTTCCTCCTTGAATACATGAGTGTATTCATTTAGGAGTGTCACAAGTTCTGAGCATTGGATCTTTTGTGTTTGTATATTATTATATTTGAAGTACCTCATTATGTGGAGGGTACTATCTTTGGTTAGATGTTCAGAGTCATCTTGATTTATGACTTGGACAAATACTGTGTCTCTTAGGATGAGGTCATTGGGTTCTTTGAGAATGTTGAAATTGACTCCATTGTGTTTTATTGTCATGGTTTTTTTTCTAACATACGCTGGGGTTCACTCGGGTGAATCAGTCCATGCCTGCTACAATGTTGTAGTTTATGTTGTTCATGACAAGTCCTTTGATGGACGTTTTTATGCCTTGGAGGTTAATTCTGAAGGGAGTTGTTTTGCCTTCAAGTAGAACCTTTGATTTATCTGCCATTTTGGCGTATTTGAAGTTAGATTTGACAACTGGTATTTTGTACTTGGTTACAAAAGGTTTGCTAACCATAGTGTGTTATGCACCAGAGTCAAATAGAATTTTATGTGTATGTGATTTGTAAGTGCATGGGTAGACAAGAAGTTGTGAGCAATTTTTAATTTTTAAGTTCATAAAAACGGAGGATTATGGGACACAGGGAATGCGAGAAGCAAAGTTTGTGCCTTGGTACTTCTTCTTGTTGTGTTGGGGGAGACAGGGGCACTTAAGACTGTTCCCCCTCCTTTTTTCCCTGTTCTTCTGTTTTAAGACCTTCAAGGTCAGAGAATGTGGGGTCAGATTTGTAGTGGGTTGCTACTTAAGCGTTGTTAACTTTGGCGGTGTCCTCTTTCTTGGGACGGGAGCGGTTTGCGCTTTGGCTGTGATTGCCATTGTTGCAATTGGAGTTGCCATTTGTTTGGTTGGTGTTTTGGAGCTTGTTGCCATTAGCATTGTCTCTGCCATTGCTGTTTGAGGAGCAGTTGCCGTTGTGTGCTGCATATTCTATGTTGGCGCGTTTTTCAGCGCGCTTGGCTTCAGCAATGAGCGCAGGCATGAAGGTGTTAGCCTCTGGGAGGATGATGGCAGCAACAGAGGGTTTTGTTCTGTTGATGAATGATGCTCTGGTGTGTACGTTGTCAGCTTACGCTGGGTTTTGAATTTTATGGTGTATTTCCTCAAATTTGTTGGCGTAAGCTGCAATAGAGGTCTTTTGAGGAAGATCACTGAGCTGTATTGCAATGTCTTGGAGAGATTTGGTGACACAAAAATTGTGGGTGATGTTGGCTTTGAACTCTTCCCAGTTGTCAAGCTGGTCATCAGTTTGTGAGCCAACCCAGGTGGCAAACCAGTTAGCTGCAGCCTTGATAGGCACTTGCTGGCTTCCTGGACCCATTTCTTATGGGAGATGTGGCTGGCACAAAGTTTAGTGGCTGTGTGGTCTAGCCAGTTGATGACGTTTTCTTTGTTTTTACCAAAGAACTTGTCAATACCAATGTATTTGGTGTTGGTCACTTCACCTGTGGCAGGTTGTTGTGTGTTTGTTTGTGGTTGGAGAGAGCAACTGTATTGAATAATCTTGGCACATGCTTTGGGCATGACCAAACCTTCAAATATGGTGCATCCACTAGGAATATCTTCATCAATGCCATAGGCGCAGAAGTATGTTTTCCAGGTTTCCTGGGATGTGGCCTGGTTGAGTACGTGGGCAAAGGTGGGCAGGTTCTGTTCAGTCATTCTTTCTTTCATTGGCGTGGTCAAAAACTGTAGTGCTACCAGTGATAAGGAGCGTCTTTTTGGGGAAGCTTCAAATATAAAATTAAGGAGAGAGGATTATATTTTATTGAATAATGCTTTAGGCTTAATAGCTTTAGCTGTGGCGGGATTTTAGTTGGACCAAACCCAGGGGTTGGTCATGTGCTGGATGGGTTCAAGTCGTTGGATACCTGGACAGTCATGTGATATTGGTTTGTTGCCATTTCTGGTATGTCAAATGGTATATGGGAAAGACATCAAATCAGGTGATGACTGAATGTTAGGTGTGATGGCAATAGCCAGAATACCCGTACATCCAGACCCTCGACACTTGGACAGTCAGGTGATATTGCTTGGTTACCATTCTCGGTATGTCAAACGGTATATTGGAAGGGGACTAAATCGGGCAATGGCTGGATGTTAAGTAGGTTGACGGTAGACAGAATGCTTGTTCATCCAGACCCTTGACAGTATCTTACAATACACAGGGGGTGCTCAATGAGCCGCCCCTTGATGTATCTAACGTTATGGATTAATCTGATGGCATTATCAAACTGCAGGAACTTTCTCCTAATTAGGAGTGCTATCAATTTGACCTGCTGATCCTGCACAATTTATTTCTTGGCTTTGAACCCTACATGGAACATGCCATCCCCTTGTGGCTCGGTGGCTTTCCCCATATAGTATATTAATCACAGTATTCTATCATAACAACACCTTATTAATATATATAAAAGTGAGTCTGTCTGTCTGTAATGTCACCTCAAATGGGCTCAAGCCGTAAGGGATTTGACTGAATTGATTTTTACTTAAATTTGATTTTAAAAGTTGATTGTTAAGACACAAGCTCAATTTGGCTCATCCTTACATTCAATCCCTTACATGCATCTTTGAGAGTACACAGATTGAATTCAGTGGAGTGTGGTCTAAATCATGTTGAACTGAAATATAAGCCACTCAAACTTTAATAAAGTTGTATTTAATTACTTGAATTTTAAATTAGTGGCTAACACCATTCAACCATATCAAAGTGGCTTATCTGTATAGATTACCCAACTCTAGAATGGGTGGATTAAAACTGGAAGAGAAGCAGCAATTGTTTTAGATTGTTTTATATGATTGGATGATTATGCTCTGTGTGAGGATTGAATTGACAACGAAAAGAGAGCTTGGTCAATTTAAAGCAATACAGTTGTAATTACAAATATAAATATTAGTTTAAAGAAGGAGATGGTTGGCTTGGACATTTCGAAATTCTTATTCTTCAAGTGAGATAGTAGAGCATTCCAATTCGATGCCACCTGATCCAAGTAGCTCCATATTGTTTCAGAGTAAATCTTGCTTGCCACAGCTTCATCCCAAAAGAACATCAGTGGAGTAAAAATACTATGATAAAATTATGATTCAATATAATGATTTTCATGAAATTCAGAGGACGTAGATAAATTTTTCAGATGATTCCAATCAAAATGGTACCAAACATGATAGCTCTAACTGCTCTAGATGCTGAGATATATAGTTAAGTGCTGGAATCAGATTCACGTCATAATCAAAGGCTCGGACTCGATTTGAAATTATCTAAATTTACTTTTAATGCACACTAAAAAACTAAAATCAATGTATCTCAGTGAATACTAAGCCGATTTTGATGTCCAATAGCTTATTTAAAAGCTGCAGATCAGCTCTACATTTTGAAGGGTTAAAAAATCAAATACTAAATTTTAAAATAATTAGTTTAGCTGTACTAATCTTAATAGTGATACTACACTTATTTAGATTTAGTTTTTATTTATACTTGAAATATAAAATTTAAATTTAAATAAATATAATTGAAACTACATTTTAGTAAAGCAATTAAATAAATTTTAATTAAACACGTGATAAGTACTCCAAGCCTAAAAACACAATAAAATATATTTAATTGATTTATTAAATTCAACTTTAATTCTGTCCTTGGATGGGGCAACCACCTAGTCCTTATTATTTCTGTCATTTCTATTAGACTGGTGTCTTCCCCAATCCAAATACTGAATCCTCATTGGTTCAGTTGCAACTACTTGGCTGGTTATTGGTTGTGGCAAGGTTGGCTACAGGTGTTATGGGGTCATCTCTAAGTTGATTATTAAATTTGGGATGGCCTGACAAGCATTTAAGAGGCTGGGCAACTTGATTAAAAAAGGTTCCAACTGAGAACCCCAAATTACTTAATGTAAGTGAGCTTGAATTGGGGGCCCTGGGCAGTTAAAATTAGCCTTCCCAGGCCCAACCAAACCCACCAAGGCTTGAGATAGCTTTTAGGGCCCAGAATGGGCCTCACAGAAGTGAGCAGAATGAGATTGATTCCTGCACTTGAATATTTGCTTTTTGAATCAAATTCAGGTGTGGGTGTAACCCTGTCACCCCCGCCTGGCAGCAGGATGCAGGGTTATTTCTGCATGGAGCATTAAATTGGTTACTTTTGTAACATTTGCTTTTAAAATTTTAATATCTCAATTAAAAAACACACCTTTTACTGTAAATTCAGAACCTAAAGGTAAAAATGTGGGATTGTCAAATTCTTTTGTGTGAACTCACCAACTTAATAGAGTGACTTTCATCCCAGAACAACTTACTTTTCTATATAAAAGGATGAAAATATTCCAGTAAGTTGGTGAGTTTATGCAAAAGAATTTGACAATCCTGCATTTTTCCCAACAGGTTCTGAATCTACAGTATTATATTGTGTACATGATACTAGGGCTGTGGTGGATCTGAAACAATGACTGCTTTATAAAAAGCAGCCACTCATCTCGGATCTAGAAATGATTCCAGAAATTTGTCATAGCTACAATTTTTTGGGAATTGTTTCCATACACATTCACAGATGAATATTTTTTTCTGAATTTTTTAAAAATAAAATTTTTTTACTTTTAAAAAAATGTATTTAATTTGAATTTTATTAATTTAAAAATACATTTTTATGTAAATATATATAATTGGCTCGTCCAGAAAAAATAAAGCTGTCTGTGATCATTTTTTTTTGAAAATTTTGGATTCCCTTTACCTAGGAGAATCCTGAAACATGACGGCTTGGATGTGTCGATTGCGACATATCCATAATAGGCATGTTTTTAATTTGCTGCAGCCCTACATGATCCTATCTTAATTGGAGATTGAGCACCAAGACAAGCCAATCAAGTTCCATCATCTTCCAATGTATGATATTTGAATGGACAACTAAAGTTTTAGAATGTATTTTATTAACAGATCAAACTTATAAATAAGTAACACATTTTCTTGATCATGACGTTACTTCATTGCAGTTTCACCATTGATAATTGCAAAGGCTTTCATAATAGAATAAGTGATTGAACCCTTTCCTTAGTCATCATGGAGGAGCAAACTATTTCTCGGCTTGCACTTAATTCTTTCAGAGAAGGGGATGAGAAGACTTTGCTTGGGATTTCATCCGAACATGTCTGCCTATTAACAAAAGTTCTCAAAGCAGATTCACAGGATAGTTTAGATAGTTTCCTCTGGCCCATGAAGTTTGAATTTCAAGTTGAAACTTCCAAGGCATCTATTATTGCTGGGATTCAGATGAATTTTGACCCTAATGAATCCTCCGATTTTTTTGTTCACTCTTCACCAATTTATTTGTCGCCTGACCCCGAAACAAACTTCTGCTTGCTAGAAACTAGAATTAATATAGCCTCTGATAGCACCAAAAATAATGCCCTTGCCGTTTTACTATTGAAGGAAGGGCAATATTGGAAGTTTCATAACATCCTCCTTATCAAAAGTGGATATCCTTTTGAGTACTTCTCCAAGTTGGGTTGGAGAGAAAACTCTGATTTCGGAATGAACTTATCATCTATTGAGGTATTCAGTGCTTCATTTCGAAGAACTAAAATAATCGAAAGAAAAAAGAAGAAACAAGTGATCAGCTATCTTTAGATGATTATTGGGGAACAGAAAACTCTGATAGCGAACAAGAAAAGGATGAAAGTGAAGTTGCTTCACCAGGAATTAAACTAGAGACCACCATTCTTCCAAAAATGACTCTGGGTGGAGCTTCTGAAACTGAA
Source organism: Entomophthora muscae (assembly GCA_014839935.2). Classification (NCBI taxonomy): domain Eukaryota; kingdom Fungi; phylum Entomophthoromycota; class Entomophthoromycetes; order Entomophthorales; family Entomophthoraceae; genus Entomophthora; species Entomophthora muscae. The sequence goes on along the minus strand of QTSX02000247.1, from coordinate 99,326 downwards.
GGATCCTCTTCGCGGGTTAGCACTCTGGCATCACAGATGTCAAACAGCAACACTAATAACTCGGAAGTGTTGTCCCATGTCTACGGTATTATCAAGGGAACTTATGGAATGGCTAGAACACAAGGAATCAGCAAAGAGATGTTTGAATCTTTAGTTCATAAAGCTCTTCAAACTGAATAATAGCTCCTTATGCTATGCAAAAGTAAGTGTTTCATATAACTTAGTTTAAAATTTATACAACCTAAATAACAATTGCTAATTTTTGACTCCCTGAGCTATTCACTTTAATCTTTCCAGTACAGGCTGTTTTTAATCTTTAAAGCTCCAAGTTAGTTTACCCATATCAAGCAGTTTAATCAAGAGATTGCGCTAACTATTTGCCATTGAGTATGTTTTCTTAAGTCTCTCCGTTTCTATATTTTAATGAATTGCATTAAGTAGATGCTAGCTCACTAGGTAAGCATACCGTGAAGTAAAGTGTTAAAAGATCTGACCCATTTGATCATGTTATAGCAGTTAAAACCAAGCCATCCATTTCTTACAATTAAGATTAATCTGAGGCTATCATTTTAGTTTGGGTTTCACTCCATTTATAAGTCATTTTCAATCCTGAGATATTATAACATAACGCAATCTTAAAATTTAGCATCCTACCCTAGACAAATTAAAAACTGCATTTTTTCAGATCAACTTTTTAAAAGGCTTTGCTTTATCCTTTTCTAAAAAATCATTACCATGATGGCTTAATCTCTTCAATAATTTCTTAAGACTTTAACTAGAATAATTTGTAAAGATTTGGCTCAACATTAGAACTTCCAATAATATTTTCTTTTGAAGTCCTGGTAAACTGGACTATTTGAAACCAAAACATGGTACAATTGCCGGATTAGAAAGAACTTCCATCGATTGTTTGATACCGACTTCAATCCCGATAGCAATTTTCTAAACAGAACTATTTTTGATGACATAGTAAGTTTCATCTCATTATATACTTATTGAAAAAGAAGTTGAAAGGGCAACCTAGATGCCAAACTCAAGGCTAAAGTAACCTTTACATTCGTATTTCATAATGTATAAACGATGAGTAATGGCACAAGCAGTTCCATGATGCCAGGCATTGCCGGGTCCTAGAAATCAAAACCAGGCCAACGGAGAACTCCACAAAAATAGAAGAGCTAGACGATTTAAAATGCCTGAAAGCTGATAATAAATCAAAAATTAGATTTATTGTGAAATTAAGCAACCCAGTTGCAAGCACGTACTATTCCACACTCCCAGTACAAACACACAAGTGATTTGGAATAGTCATGAGGGCATCTTTGCATAGGTGATCAAATTCCTGTTTGTGATGAAGAACTCAATACTAAGGATTTGTTATAACTGGGTCTTGTTGCTGGATTTAGTAATTTGAGTGGACTTCTGCATTTGGCTACAGGTAATGGAAAAGTCAGGTTGGGGGTCACAAATCCTCTTGAGTGGAACCTTGATGAGGGTTGACCCTGTAGTTTTGACACTTCTTGGCTGAAGGTCAGTCTCCTCAGTGGGGAGGTCTGCTGGAAGGTTGTCAGGAGCATGGGTGCCATGCTCTACCAGTTGCTATTCAGTTGCTGGGATGAAGGTCTTGCATTGTTTTTGGCGGGCCTTGCATGGGCAGAGTCTGTCAGGTGCAGGACTTTGTCTTGTTTTCTTTTGCCCAAGCCTTCTACAAGGTAAGTACTGTTGTCATTTACCTTTAGGGCAACATCAAGGCTTACTTTATTAAGTTGTAGTTTACTCTTGTCAGTGGTCATTACCCAGACCTTGTCACCAACTTCATGTCTGCCTTTCAGCGGGACAAACCTATTTTGTAATTGTTTTTCCTCTCTGTTTGCTTGACCATTGTTGACGCAGAGTATCTGGGGGTCTGATCTACGTGAAAATTTGCTTGGTATTTCCACCTTTAGCTCTGTGAGAGCTTGAACAATTTTTGGCTGTGTGCCATACAATAATTAAAAAGATATCTTCCCAGTGGATCTTTTCACTTGGGTACAACACATAAGGAGGGTGGTTGCTAACTGTTTGGATTAATTATCAGGTTTTCCAGCAGTGAGTTTGGTAAGGGCTTGCACTAAGCTGCCATTTAATTGCTTGACTCTGCTGTTAGCCTATGGGTGATAAGGAATGATTGCTGTGTGCTTCACATCATGTTTTGTGAGATACACATTGGTGTTGTCAGAGGTTAAACTCTTTACCCCTGTCTGTAATCCGCAATTCTGGCTTTCCAAATTTGCTGATGATTTCCTTGCCTATGAATCTGTGCACATCATTACCTGCGTGGGCTTTGGCAGCCTGCATTACTGACCATTATGTGATAAAGTTGATAGCAGTGATTATGTATTTCTTATTGTTGCCTTTTTTGGCATGGGGTCTACAATGTCTAGTGCCCATACCTTGAAATGCAACTGTGTTTGGATGGGTAGTACTGACTTGAGGGGGTGTGTCATTCTTGGCAAACTCTTTTCAAACCTCACATTGTTTGAGTACTTTGTGAATGTCCCTGTATAAGATAGACCACCATGCCTTTTTCTTCAAGAACTGGTATAGGTTCCTACTCTTGTTGTGGCCAAGGTCTCTCTGATAATGTAAGACCGTGTTTGCTCTTTGATGCATGGGCATGTAGAGGATAGTTACCCTGTCTGACATCTTACGGTGTAACGTCCCATAGACGTTGGTGAAAAGGTGTTTGTTCTTGATGACAGTATCATGTGTAATGTCTGTGGTACCTGGGTGAAGCCTTTGTTCTTGATCTGTAGTACCAGGAGCAACCAATCAGGGTACAACCCATTCTGTCCCCTCAAGGTTTGCACATAAAGCCATGATAAAGTGTCTACGGTAGCTAGCTCTGGTCCAGCTTTGTACTGGATGCTCATGTTGAATCTTTCAAGGAACACTATTCATTGTGCTTGCCTGCAAGAGAGGTTTGCTTGTATCTTGAAATAGATAAGTAACTTATGGTCCATGAGAGCTGTAAACTCTTCCTGTCTCTTGAGGTAACAGTACCATTTTACTGGGCAGTGTATGATAGCCAGGAGTTTCTTGTCATGAACGGGTAGCAGCATTTACTGTCTGATAATTTGTGGGACTCATACACCACCAGTAGAAATTCCCCAGTGTCAGTCTTGATCCAAAGTACACCTTCCATGGATGCGCCTGATACATCAGTTTCTGTTTGATAACCCCCATCTCTTTTGAAGTTTTGCAAAATGGGGGCTGACATTAGTTTTCCTTAAGGCAGCAAACACAGAGATCTTGCTGAAGGGTCCAGACAAACTTGGACTTGACACCTGTGATGGCAGACAAGGGCACTGTCAGTACGTCACAGTCTGGGATGAATTGACATACATAGGTTATTATTCCCAGGAATGTTCAAAGTTCTCCCTTATCCTTGGGGAGAGGCATCCTACATATGGCTTGAAACTTTTGTTCATTTGGCTTGATGCCATCCTTGAACACTATATGCTCCAGGAAGGGTAACTGTTTGCAGTAAAATTGGCATTTTGACTGTTTGGCTAGAAGTTTGTGTTGTGCCAGGGTGGCAATCACTGCCTCTGGGTCTTTGTGATGTTGTTCCACTTTCAGGCTATAAACAATGATGTTGTCCAGGTGCACAAGTGTGTGTTTACTGATGTGAGGAGTGAATGCCTTGTTCATGAAGGCTGCAAGAAAGGGGGGCTAAACTAACTAAGTTTGGCTCCCATCCCGGTGAAACAAACCACCAGGATGCCGCCCAGTGAATCACTGGGACAGCCACTCTAAGAGGGGACCAGAGAGAGGACACCAGGGACAGTTGAAGGAAGTAGGAGTTCAATCCCATCAACATGAGACCGGTGACTAACCAAGGGGCACAAGAGGGGGCAAGAGTCAGAACCTCTATCTCCAACAGGGGGACATAATCAGTTTCATCCTGCAGCGGGGAAGGAGAGGGAGGAGATTCCCCTGAAAAGGGAGCAGATAAGATTAACTCTCCAGAGTATAGATCCAAGTTGTTGCATGTCAGACTCTTGACTATAGCCTCCCCAGAAGTGAGAAGATCATTTGGGAAAAGCAAAAGGCTAGAGGGGTCATCACTCACAAGGCGGGCTATAGGGGAGGCGCGGGACCAAAGATTGGGGGAGGTAGTCCAAAGAAGCCACAGAAACAGGGCCAGAGAAAACACGACAAATTTAAAAATTGGGAGTATCATTTTTGGGGGCTCCAAAGGATTTGGAGTTAAAAAGAATAATCACAGGACTTTTTTGCTGTAAGCAACTATCAAATTGAGGGTGCCAACAGAGAGAGGTAAGCAGAAATAGATTGAGAGACTTTGGGGGATTTGTGGGCAGTTGCAGGCGGCTTTTAAACTTAATTCAAACCAGAGCGGGCTCAAAAGCAAGCAGCAGCAACAAAAATTACATATAAAGTAAGTTTTTATAATAGCTTTTAACTTAAAATTCAGCTTCAAACTGTAATTTTGAAAGTGAAAGGATAAAGCAACTACTATACACTGGGGTCTCTTTTCCTAATGCCGTAACTGTGCTGTTTTAGCAGAGTTACATGGGGAAAAATATTTAGAAGATAGATAATAATCTTTATTGTGAGATAGTGATTATATAGTTCATGTGAATCAAGGATAACAGGAACATGATTGGTGATCACACAACTGGATGAGAGAAGGGGGTGGCTTGATCCTGATAATGAGTCAAGCGCCAAAACAAGGCATCCAACATAAAGGATCATCATCTGTTCATGTTGATGGATTTGGTAATTTGAGTTGACTTCCTAGTCTAACTTTGAGTGGCTGGGTAATTGGATTGCGGGTCACAAACCTGCTTGGTTGAAACCTTGCTGGCGTGTCAAGCCTGCGGTTTTGACACCCTCCCAACTGAAGGTTGGCCTCCTCTGGGGGCAGGTTGTCAGGGAGGTCATCAGGAGCACAGGCGCCATATTGAACTAGTTGCTGTTCTGTGGCGGGTAGGGCAGTTTCTCGTTGTTTTTGTCTTGCTTTGCAGGGTTGTAGGTGATCATGATGTAGGGTCTTGTCTTGCTTACGTTTTCCAAGCCCTTGCACAAGGTAAGTGTTATTGTTGTTTACCTTCAGAATGATTGCTGGCCCCACTTTCTCGGGTTGTAGCTTGCTCTTGTCAACATTCATGACCCAAACTTTGTCCCCAACTTTATGTCTATTGCAGATGGGGACAAAGTTTTTTTTGTAGACGTTCATTTTCCTTCACTGTTTGTTTGCTGTTAGCCTCTACAATGTGGGGGTCTGAGCGTGGAGGGACTTTACTTGGAATTTCCAGCTTAGGTCCTGTCAATGCTTGAATGATATTTGGCTGTGTGCTGTATATCAGTTCAAACAGGCTTTTTCTGGTGGATCTGTTCACTTGGGTTTGACACACAAGTAGTGCAGTTGGTAGCTGCTTATACCAGTCTTCAGGTCTTCCGGCGGTGAGTTTGGCTAAGGCTTGCACGAGGCTACCACTAAGCTGCTCTACACAACCATTGGCCTGTGGGTGGTATGGCGTTGTTATGGTGTGTTTGACCCCGTTTTTGACAAGGTATACATTGGTGGTTTTAGAGGTTAATTCTTTTCCTCCATTGGTTATCAGGAGTTCTGGCTTTCTGAACTTGCTGATTATCTCCTTGCCAATAAATTTTTGTACATCATTGCCAGTGTGTGCCTTTACTGCTTGGGCTACTGGCCACCTGGTTGCAAAGTCAATGGCTGTGATGATGTATTTTTTGTCGTTGTGCTTTCCTGGCATGGGGCCAACAATGAAAAGAGCCCATAATTTGAAAGGTAGTTGTGTGCAGATGGGAAGTACTGACTTTGGAAGGGTTTCGCTTTTGGCAAACTTTTTGCAGACCTTGCATTGGTCTAACACTTCCTGGACATTGCGGTATAAGGTTGGCCACCAGGCCTTTATGCTTTAGGAACTGATATAGGTTTTGGCTCTTGGTATGTCCAAGGTCTCTGTGATAGCGTAGGATGATGTCAACTTGCTGATGTGTGGGAATGTAGGGAATGGTCGTGCCGTCAGACATTTTTCTGTGTAGGGTCCCATATTCAGCAAATAGGTGCTCATTTTTGATGACTATTTCCTTTGTTATGTTGGTTGTGCTGGGGGGAACCCTTTGTCCTTTGTTTGTAGTACTAAGAGAGGCCAGTCTGGGTTGAGCCCATTTTCTCCTCTTGAGGCACAGACATACAGGCGGGACAGGGTGTCTGCCATGGCAAGCTTGGCCCCAGGTTTTTACTGGATGAGCATGTTAAATCTCTCTAATAGCTCCATCCACCAGGCTTGGCGGCGCAACAGATTTGCTTGTGTTTTGAAATAGATGAGCAACTTGCAGTTGGTTAATGCTGGGAATTCTTCCTGCCGTTCTAGGTAACAGCGTTGTTTGACTAGACAGTGCACAATAGCCAACAATTCTTTGTCGTGGATAGGGTATCAACACTCACCATCTGTCAATTTTTGCAATTCATAAGCTACAGGCAGGAAGTCACTGTCATTATTTTTTATTTGTAGTACTCCCCCAATGGATGCATCTGAGGCGTCAGTTTCCATTTGGTATTCCCTGTCACGTTTGGGGTATTGCAGGATAAGTGCTGCTGTGAGTTTCTCTTTGAGACGTCTAAAGTAAAGGTCATGTTGAGGGGTCCATACAAACTTGGATTTGGCGCCAGTTATGATGGACAGGGGTGCAGTCAGGATTCCACAACAGGTATAAAACAACATATGTAGGCCATCATTCCTAATAAGGTGCAGAGTTCCAAATTATCCTTGGGTGGTGGCATCTTGCAGATGACCTGTATCTTTTGACTGTCAGGTTTGATGCCGTCCTTTGAGACTATGTGTCCCAGGAAGGGTAGTTGCTTGCAGAAGAACTGGCACTTGGAGGGCTTGGCCAACAGTTTGTGTTGTGCCAAGGTAGCAAAGACTGTCTGAGGTCTTTGTGGTGTTAATCCACTAAGGGGCTGTAGACAATAATATTGTCCAGGTACACTAGGGCGTGCTTGCCTATGTAGGGCGCAAATACTTTGTTCATGAAGGTTACAAAGGTGAACAGGGCATTGGTCATGCCAAAGTTGAGCACCACACATTTGGGCAACAGCGCCCATGTTGATACTTTGCCGACATGGCCACTTTCAACTCAAAACTCTAAATCTCCTATGTTTTTTGCTAGTTGCGCTAGCTTAATTTTTTTAAAGCGTTCAGGGGTGCAAACCCAGAGAACACAACAAAATTGTGGCCATCTCAACACAATTTAATATTAAGCTTAATAAAAAACTCAATTTAACCTGATTTTTCTTTTAATTTTACTAATAAAAATTAGTTTATTTTTTTTATTTTTTTCACGACGTAAAAGTGTCAATGTCAACACTTTTTAAGCTGAACTTATTTTTAATAACAAAACTGAAGCATCTACAGTAAAAAAATAAGTGCACATTTAAAAATATTTTTTTATTGAATTATTATATTAAAAAAGACAGTGCACATATATTTGATTGTTGGAATGTTCATTTTATAAACATTTATGTGGCACTTATTTCAGCTTTAATATATTAAATGGGTTGGGTGCTAACGGTGATCCAATAATTTAAGCGTGACTTACTATGTGAGTTACTATAGAGTTTATTATTAAAAATAATGTTGACACTTGTAAATGTTGTTTATTTGCTTGTGATCATCCCCTGGGGTGGAGTTAAGCAAATTAGAGTGGCGCAATTAAGCTTAAATTAATATGTCACCTCATATAAAGAATGTTGTAAGTGACATTGTCAACACTTTACCCTTTTCAATATCTACCAACAACTTATTAACAACTTCATATAAGTGCAATGGTAAAATATCATATTACCACCTCCAAAGTATAATTTTTAATAAAGAAATAAAGAACCTTGATACTTTTTAAACTTATTTTTATAAGTTTTTTTAAAATTTTTATATGTGAACAAAAATACACAGGAAACGGTTAATTTTTTGCTAGCCCGCGTAAATTTAATTAAGCATACTATGTTTTTCATAGTAACTTTTCAAAAAAATGTCAACAGTGACAATGTTGTCAAAAATAATGTCTACAATTTTTGTAATTGACAGTGAGAATTCAGCTTTTTTTACTAATTGTCACTCATAATGTTGACACTTTTCAGTTCTCACATATAAAACTTTATGTTTTATATAATAAAAACTTCTCATTTTTTGATATGTTGTATTTTTGACTTTGCTCTTTCATATTTTCTAATTTTTAAAATAAAATCTATATCTAAGTATAATGCTTTTGCATATTTCTCTTAACTTTTAGCTTGTTATTTAAAACTTTAATAAAATAAAAACTATACAAATAATTTTTAACTTTTAAATGCCAAGAAAAGCCATCTAAGATTTACTTTTTGTATATTATGCTTTTTAAGTTGTTTTATTTGTTTTTTACATACTTTGCTTTATTTTAAACCATTTTACTAATTATTTTAGGACAAGAACACTTCCAAACAGCTAAAGGGTACCAAGCGTCCCTCCAAGCCCACCAAAGCCACCAAAAAGAAGCCTGTCTTGTCAAAGAAGGCCATCCCAAACCATCCCCCAAGCCCTCCCCTGAGCCCTCTCATGAGAAGAGCCCTGATCATTTCACTGGGGGAGAGGAAACTGATGGCTCTCTTACAGAGCACAGTTTTTATAACTTGGCTTCTGACAAGGAGCCAACCAAGAAGCAGCAGCAAGGCAAAAAGACCCCACCCAAGGATAAGTCTCCTGCACATGAGGAGCACCACAACAAGCCCCCTTCTGCTTCCCCACCCCTGCCAAACTCTCCCCCTTCAAGCTCATCTGGGGATGATTTGAAGCCCCACCCCAATTACTTCCCTGGCTTCTGCCATGCTCCTTCTGGCCCTTGGGACCCTCTTGTGGCCCACAACATCTGCAATGTTGATGGCAAGTTCAAGGTTCCTTCCACCCTACCCAAGTTTTTCCCCATCATGAGTGTTAAAGGTGGGCCAGCCATGGTGGTCAATGGGTATATCTTCAGATGCAACAATGCCAACTGAGGCTTTAAGAGCCAGCATTACACCTGCAAGGACTGCTCCTGCCCAGTGCGGCTCAACACTGAGCTCTGGGACCTGGTCCAAACCATAAAGAGTGAGCATACCTACATCATGCCCGACACTACCATCTCCTGCCTCCTGAAGTGGTATCTGGTGCAGATTATGCCCACCTCCAAAGACCTTTCTGCCACCCAGCTGGCTGTGCTTGCTTGCAAGTACCTGTCCCCTACCAACCTCAAGAGGGTCCCTACTCACACCCAGTTGGTCAAGTTTGTGAGTGATAGGCGTCAAGCCTCAAACCCCCTGGCCAAGAGTGCCACCAACATCAAGGACCTGGTCCTCACAGATGCCCTCAATAAGACAGAGGATGGTGAGATGGTCCTGCTCCATAACAATGGGCAGGAAGTGGAGGATAGGATTGTAGCCTACGCCACAACCCAAAACCTGGAGCAGCTGAACACTGCTACCACATGGTTGTGCAACGGCACATTTGCTACTTGCCCCCCTCTCTTTAAGCAGCTTTGGGTCCTGCATGGGCAGTTCAATGACCAGGTTATCCCTCTTCTGTTCTTTCTCCTTCCTGGTGCCAAGACAGAGGTCTATGCCAGAGCTTTCAAGATTGTCCAGGATGCTTTGAGCTCCCTTCCTGTCAATCAGCTCCCCCCTCCCACCCACACCACAAGGGCCAATCCCTCCTCTGCTGAGAAGGATGAGGCAATCATAGCCGCTGAGCAGCTAGCTCATGCAAACTCACTTGGGCCAAAGGTGATCATTATGGACTTTGAGCAAGCTTGGTTCAGAGCCTTTGAGGCCACCTTTGATGGAGAAGTCCAGGATTTTTCTTCCATTTTAGGCAGGCCCTTGTCAAGAATCTCAAGAGTGATAAGGACCTTTTTGACAAGTATCTTAACAATGGTAAGAGGAAGTGCCGCTTTGCCCTGACCCAGTTTGCTGCCTTGGCTTTTGTGCGCCCAGAGCATACTGGGCTTGGCTTTGAGGCCCTCCAGGAGGATGCTTATATCAAGAAGCACTCCACCATCTTTGAAGGCTACCTGGAGTACTTTGAGCAACAATGGGTGGGAAAGAAGGTGACTGCCCGGAGAGGTAAGAGTGGGGCCACTGCCCCTTGAAACTATCAAGGCGCCTGCCTCAAGGGGGAGATGAAGACCACCTCTAGCCTTGAGGTTTGACATAAGCACCTGAAGGTGAAGTTTGGGACCAACCCCAAGTTCAACAAGTTCTTCTCCAAGCTACAAGAGGAGCAGGCCTGGACTGTCTCCAAGTTCCGCAACCTGGCCAACTGGGTGGCCCCCAAGAAGAGGAAGTCCAAGGAGCAGGACTACCAGGAGGACGTGCAGAAGGTAGTGAAGAAGAAGTACAAGGTGGCAGAGATAAAGAAGTACCTTGAAGATGTTGCCACTGCTCTTGATGGTGGCTTTAATTAGCCAAATAAACTTTGCTTTACTTTGCCTATATATTTTTTACTTTTAAACTTTGTTAATTTTTTAATTTTTTTGGATAGTACTAATCTTTTTAGGTATAAATGGTAAGCTTTATGTTTAGTTTTAATGTGGTTTTGTAAGAAATATCTTATATTTTGTTAATTTATCTTTAAGCTATGAAATATTTTCAGTTATGCTTATAAAAAGTATAATAAATTAAATATAGAATTTTCTTATATTTTGTAGTTTTTATGCTATATAAAAATATCTGTATTTTTGGTTCATTGGAATTTTAATTTTTATGGGAATATAAAATATTTTATAATAAAGAGTGTAATTTACATAGAAAGTTGAAAAATACTTGCTTATATCTCCTTATTCTTATTACTTATGGTTTTTTATTGTATTTTTTAACTTTCTGGTATCATTTTAGTATAATAAAGTATTTTAAAATAATTTTTTATATTAAAAATGTTCAGGGTAAAGTGTTTTGTTAATTAAAAAAGTGTTGACATCCAGGAAACAACATTAAGTAAAACCGGGTCATCACTTTACTATAGTATTGACATTTTTAGTGTCAACATGGGCGCTGTTGCCCACATTTGTAGGAGCTGTATTTAGTGCAGAAGGCTGTTTTGGGGATGTCTTACTCCTTAATGCAAATCTGATTGCAGCCTGCCATCAGATTGATCTTGGAGAAGACTGTGGCTCCTCCTAAGGCATCAAAGAGGTTGTCAATCAGTGGTAGTGGGTAAAAATTCTTAATGGTAACTTTGTTTAGGGTTTGGTAGTCTGTGACCAGACATAAGGTACCATCCTTCTTAGCCACAAAGAATATGGCGGCCCCAAAGGGAGACTGTGAGGGGCGGATAAGTCCTTTTTCCAATGCCTCCTTGAGGTAGACACATAAGGTGTTGTCTTAATTTGGAGTCAGCCTGTAGATAGGGCGCGCCTTGGGTACAGCCCCCTTGAGTTGGATGGAGTGCTGAATATGCTTCTCAGGGGGCAGCCCAGGCAGCGCTTGCTTGAAGATTCCTGGATGGCGGGCCACAATTTCGCGGTCCTGAGGCGTAGAGGTATCCTGGTGATCTTTGAAATGTATGATCTTGTACTGGAAAGAGTCCCAATCAATTGCCTTCAGGTTTTTCTTCTTGTCCTGGGTCTCTGTGATGCGCACAAAGATGTGGTTGCATAGAAGTTGGTCCACGGAGTCAGGATAGATCTGGTAGTTGACACCTTTATGCTTGATGGTCAACACTGAGGTTGCCCAGTCTACGTGAGGATTGTTCTTTTGTAACCAGTCTAGTTCCAGCATAATTTCAAACTTTGGGAAGTCAATGACAGGACCTTGAATGGTGGAGTGGAGGTTCTCAAGCATGACAGAGAAGGGGGCAGTTTCCTTTGTCACAGTGATGTGGTGTTTGTCAGCCAGGATCACATTTTTAATATGCAGAGGATTAGTGGCCAGCTTGAACTTATTCACAAAGCTACTGTTGACCAGGGTTTGGTCTGCGCCCAAATCCAGGAGTGCTGAGCCTGTGTAATTGCAAAAGCAGAAAGGATATGACATCAATTTATTGGGATGTCTGGCAATGGTGTACAGTACTGGGTCCTTCAAGGGCACCTGGATCATTGGGCATTGGTCCACGTCCTTGGGTTTGTTGTGAATGCCACTATTCACAGTATTTCAATTTTGCCTTCAGTGGGCCATTTTGAGGACAAATCTCTCGCTTTTGCTTTTGCTACTCAAAATGAGTTAATGGCTGATTCAGGAAATACAATTGTTTGGTTTCCTGGTCTTTGCACAACTCACTTGCCCCACTAATGCTGGTGGCAAGTGATCCTACCGTCCTGGTAGTGTTTTGTGGTATTCCTAACCACTATATATTCCAATTCACATTCACCAATAAAAATTAAGTTCTATTCACATTTTTGTCTTTGTGTCTTCTGTACTTCCGCGCCTCTCTCTAGCCACAACTAGTAGAGATTATTCTTCCAGGACCGCAAGGTAAACACATTTGCCTTCCCTGTCATCTAACCAAGACTTAGTACGAATCCAATCCTAAGGTTAGGATTTCCTGTTGTGTGTCTGTGCCACGCCTCAGAACACAACAAAAATGGTGCTCACTACAGGGGCTGTAAGCCCCTTGGTTGTCCCCTTTGCATCCACGTTTTCAGGTCCTTTGCCTCCGCCTATACTGAGCTAACTTCACCTGAAAGAACCAGTCCTCCTATTGAGGAAGATATTGCCAACCAGCCTATTACCCCCACAATACTGAACCTTGGAAATGATCCCCGCCTAGTTGCTTACCCCATGGGTACCCCTGACTTAGATCAAGTCATGTTGGTAGCCCTTGGGATAGCCCGTGAAGGAGCCATCCCTTGCCTTCAGTTGCAGTTCAGTCGGGCTGAATACTACAAATTAATTGTGGCTCCTCAATTTCCACAACATCTCCTCTCAGCGGCTGGCTCTGCTGAACACTTGCTATCCTCCTTTGTGAAGCCTGCCTTGGCCCACCATTAAATGGTGTTGGGGCTCCACGTCCAAGAAATCTCGTCTCTGCAATCTGCGTTTACTCATCACTGGGACCAGTTTGCTGCCTATAAACAGTGGATTCATTCCCTCTTTTTGTTGGTATCTGACAATCAACGCAACTCTGTCACCTCCCAGGTCTGTTTGGTTAATTCTATTGAAAAAATGCACCAGTCTATCCCCAAGTACGTGAGAGAACGTCTACACAAGTTTCATCACCTAGAACAACCCTGGCAAACTCAGGTGGATTCCACCTTCAACGCTTATCTCACTGACTTTGAGCAACTTGTGCAACAGCTCAATGCCTTCAGTACATATTCCTTTGAGCAGCTACAGCAGGTAGCAGACTTTGCTGCTAGAGGCCTTAATGAACTCAGTACCACATTTGAGCAAGAAAGAGTGACCACCGCTGCTACCATAGCCAAACTCCAGAGTCAAGTAAATGAGCTATCTACGCCCAAGCCAGATGTTCTGCCCTCTCCCCCTTCTTATGACTTGGTGTACAGGGAGCAGAAAATATGGGACATCATCCAAGAACTAAGTTTGACTACTCGCAGTCAGGGACGTCCTGCTGAGACGCCTCAACCTGACCCCCGGGTTCTTGAACTGACTACCCAAGTTGCGGAGCTACAGCAAGAGCTTGCCGCCCTACGTGCAATGATGCCAACTGCTGCTAGTCCAGTTGGGGTTGTTGATGAAGATGGCTGCTGCCCTGGCTTATCTGGAGCACCTCAAATCCAATACACTAGGGAATTAATTGCCCTAGCTAACAGGGTGGATCAATTAAAGCGGGACCACACTGAGTTGGATAGAGACATACAAGAGATGAATGAAGTAATCAAATCTGTAAATGATAGATTTACCCCTTGCCTCTCGGTGGGGCCATCCATTACTTTGCGTCTGGCTGAACTCTCCACAATAGTGACCACCCAAGGTCAATGCTTGGATGCTACTGCACAACAGACCACTCAAGCTGCCAATACTGGGGCCCGTGCTGTTGAGACTCTTACCACCCTTGAAGAAAGTGTTTGCCAGCTATGGGCTAGACAACCCACCTCAGAATCTGAGGCAGAGTTTTCCCCACATATCAACGTACTCAATAGCAACAATGGTGGTACAACTCCCAAGGAACATTTCAAGCCTACCTTTAAGCAAGACTTTGACCCCAGAACCTCGACTATTGCAGCTTTCCTCACTATCTATGAAACTGCCATGAGGCAAGCATCAGATGAGGTTAAGAAAGAACATATTCTGACCTGTTTACACCCAACTTGCCAGGAGGTGGTGGTGCCTGAGCTGCCCACCATCAAGACTTGGGAAGATATGAAGCAGCTTCTGATTGATGAGTTTGGTGGTGACCTCAGCCTGGAAGTGAAAAAGGATGCCTTTATTCATATTGCTTTTAAGCCTAAGGAGACACTAGCCAAGTTTGCAGACAGATTCTACATGGAAGGACAGCAACTGATTACGAGCAGACAGTTGACAGCCCATGAAGCCTACATAGCTTGCACTCAAGCCCTCAAGCCCTCAAGGTTAACCAACTTCTGTGCCTTCACTTCAAAGCCCATAAGGCTATGCTCTCTTCCATGAAGAGCATAAAGACGTTGTTGCAAGATATGCATCTTACCCACTCTGGTGCTGTTGTCTGGGAAAGTCAAGCTGCTTCTAACTCTGGTTCATCTTCCCGTGGTCCTTGCATTCTTACTATGAATTCACAGAATTCTTCTCAACGCCAAGGTTGCCACAACTGTGGTCAGATAGGTCATAATTCTCAAGTCTGCACCAATCTGCGGGTTGAAGGAGCTGATCCAAAGGAACAGGCAGGAAAAGAACAGTCAACTTAGAGGCAGAGACACTCTTGGTTGACAATTCTTCCCAGTCTCTTCCAATAGCTCCCTCTATGGCTGAATCTGAACCTGCTAATAATGAGGCTCCTCCTATCCTCCTTCTATTTCACAATATCTCTGATGACTCTGATCTAGATGATTCTGATATTGACAAAACTGATGCATATGGGTACTCTGTTCTGGCTATTCCTGAAACCATTGCAGTTCCTTATAAGTTACACTCAGGAAAGACTACAACTACCACTAAGCCTTTGCCTGAGGCCAAAGAGATTGTCTTGCACCCTTACCTCAATCAGGCCAAGAGGTCCCCTGTGCTAGTGGAGTTGTCAGAAGAAGCTGCTGAGGTTGCTGATGCTGTCTTCAAGAATGTGTCTGTTTTTCTTCCCCTCCAGACTGTTTATAAGGAGTTCCAGGGATTAAGATGTATGATTGAGAAGTGGGATAAGGAACTAGCAGAGGCTCAAGATATCCTGACTGTCCTTCCCCCCTTTGGCTGCACTACCACTCAAGTAGAGATATCCATTCAAAAAGTGAAGATTAAGGCAGTTCTAGACACTGGCTTGCCAGTCAATGTTGTATCCTCCAAGCTTGTGAAGAAACTCAAACTTGCCCCTGACCTTAATTATCACCAGTCATATGGCACGGCTGGACTGTCTATGACCCGCACCATAGGGGCTTACTCCGCTCTGCCCATGCGGTTTGGCAAGCTTTTCCTAGCCGCGCCAGCAGTTGTCCTGGAGAATGAGAGTTAAGATCTCCTAGTTGGCACCCAGTTCCTTAGGTAATATAATGGGATAATCAACTTAAAAGATGGTTACCTCTCTATTATGGGGTATGAAGTCCCTCTGATCTTTGAAGAGCCAGTTAAAGTTCTTGGGAAACGGCTCAAGACATGTGCCTTGGAATATCCCACTGGGGTTTTCAACCTCAAATATTGCACCCACTCCTCAAACATGAAATGTCCACTTATGGCTTGTCCTGCGTCTGAAGGGATCCCTCTCCTAGCAACGTCTGCTGTCACCATCCCACCTGGCTCCCAGGCCATCCTAGACTCCCAGATATCATATGAACTACCTGAACAAACCTTCTTGGAGTTGTACTATCCCCCCTTTTTAGGGCGCAATGAACCTTACCTCTGTCATGGAATCCTAGACGTCTCCCATAAGGATCCTGATCAATTATTGGTAGCCAACCTAACTGCTTCCCCCATGACCATGTCTAGGGGACAGGTTGTTGGATATGGCAAGTTGTTGAGTGCCCCTGATGTCCTGTCTCTTCATCCCTTTGGCATGTTCCAAGATTTTAACCTACCTGAGGATGAGCCCCAAGTCCTATCCTTGTTCACTTTGCAAGACTTTTCACAGTTGTCCCCGGTTCAACAGAAAGAGGTGCTAGACTTTCTAGACCAATTTTGTGACATCTTTGCAAAGGACAGTACCAACTATGGGTTAGCCAAAGGCGTTATCCATCAGATTGAAACTGGTGATGCTCCTCCCTTCTGTGCTAAACCATATTGCCGCAGCTGTGTAGAGGACGCCCAGGTATCTAAAGAGCTCAAACAACTACTAGATGCTGGGCTGCTGGCGCCCTCCCAAAGTCCTTGGGCTTCCCCACTACTCATCTTAAAGAAGAAGGACGGGGGTCATTGTATTGTGATGGACTATCACCAACTGAACTCTTTGACCAAGAAGGACTCATACCCTTTGCTGCGTATTGATGATGCTCTCCAACTTCTTGGAGGTTCTAAGTTCTTCTCCGCCATGGATCTGGCATCTGGATGCTGGCAAGTTGACCTATCCCCCAAGGATTGCCAGAAAGCCGCACTCATTACTTCTGAAGGGCTTTTTGAGCCTACTTGCATGCCACAGGGACTTTGCAACGCCCTGGCTACCTTCCAAAGGGCCATGGACTCCATCCTACATGACTTGAAGTTGTTGTGCGTCCTAGTGTACTTGTATTATATAAAGGTCTTCAGTGCTACCTTCACCAATTACCTGGCTTATCTCAAAGAGGTGTTTGTAAAGATTCAAGAAGCTGGTCTCAAACTGAAGCCTTCCAAGTGCACCTTCTTCAAAGAACGTCTTGAGTTCTTGGGCCATGAAGTGACCCAGACAGGGATTCACCCAATGACTAAGAAGGTTGAAGCCATTGACAAAATGCTTCTGCCAACCAACTTGCAAGAATTACAAGTCTTCCTGGGGATGATGGGCTACTACAGACAGTTTATCCCTGACTTTGCCAATACTAGTAAACCATTAGTCCAGCTTTTACGTAATGTTCCTTTTGAGTGGACCGCCAGTCAGCAGCAAGCCTTTGAGACCCTTAAACAAAAACTCAAAGAGGCGCCAATCCTAGTATATCCTGACTATGACAAGGAGTTCATCCTGTACACCAATGCTAGTGATTTAGCTATTGGAGCCATTCTGGCCCAACTGGATGACGAGGGTGTAGACCACCCTGTGGCTTACACTTCCCGCGTACTAAACAAGCATGAGAAGAACTATTGTGTCACAGAGAAGGAGTGCCTTGCCGTGTTGCATGCAGTCAAGCAGTTTTGTCATTACATATATGGCACCCACTTCACAGTTGTCACTGACCATGCTTCTCTTAAATGGTTACAACAGCTCAAGGAACCTGAAGGACACCTAGCTAGATGAGCTCTACGCCTGCAGGGATACAACTTCACGGTGCTCCATTGCCCTGGAATTGAACATCAGAATGCTGATGGGCTCTCCAGAATGCCTATTCTTGCTTTGCATCCTGCAGAGGCCGACCAATTATACAAACTAATTGGGTATCCTTCTTCCTGGGAAAACAAGACAAAGGAGGTACAACTGGCCCTGTCCAAGCTATCCAAAGATAACCTTATACGCAACAATCAGCTCTTCAAAAAAGTATGAGACCAGTATCTGCCCTATGTACGGCCCAGTCTTTGCCTCTTGTTGGTGTCACAAGCCCATAAAGAAACTGGGCGTGGAGGCATTGCCAATACCTTTGACTGGCTTCACAAGAACTACTTTTGGGAGATCCTTTGTCTACTGATCCCAGACGTCATTGCTAACTGTCACAATTGCCAGCTACAGAGGCCTTGAGCTGCTGCCCACGAGTTTAAATTAGTTCCCCCTCAACATGCCTTTCACACTGTTAGCATTGACGCAGTAGGTCCTCTTCCCCGCTCTCGTTCTGGGTGTTGCTTTATTCTGGGCTGCTGTCAATCACTTTAGCAAGTGGGTAGAGGCTTGCCCTACAAAGGACATCACGGCTAAGACAACTGCTGCCTTCCTGCTACAAGATGTTTTATACCGCCATGGCTGTCCTCAAGTGTTGCTCTCAGACAATGGGACTAACTTCAATGCCAAGCTGGTAACCTCTGTTGTTGAAGCTTTGGGGTCCCACCAGTCCTTCTCTGCTCCCTACAACCCTTCTACCAATGGGGCTGTCGAGCGCGCAAATTCAACACTGGTCTCCATCATGAGAAAGCTCACCTACTCTGAGGCTGATAATTGGGACTTGTACCTACCTGCTGTCCTCTTTGCATACCGCCTTAGCAAACATTGTGTCACTGGATATTACCCCTTTGCTATGCTATATGGACAAGAGACTACTACCCCATTGCTCTTGGGGGGCCCCTGCTTACCTCAGATAAGGCCATGAATCCTGACGGCCACATCAAAGATTTAGTCAATCAAATAATTGAAATTCAAGCCACTGCTTACACTTCCGCATATAAGACTAAGATGCTTGAGCTCTCTCCCAACAATGCTGGACGCTCCCCCCTGCCTGAGTTTAATGTTGGCAACCATGTTCTTTACTACCAACACAGAGTAGGTGGTTGTGCACATAAGTTGGACTCTCTGTGGATTGGCGCTCTATAAGTAGCCTTTAAGCAAGGGTCTGAATACACTGTAAAGCTCTTGTCTAGTGGCTGTCCTTTTTCTTGAGTGCACACAAAGTTTATTTGTAAATACCACCCCCTAAGGCCAATCTAGAGGAGGGCAATGTTGTGAATGCCGCTATTCACAGTATTTTCATTTTGCCTTTGGTGGGCCATTTCAAGGACAAATCTATTGCTTTTGCTTTTGCTACTTGAAATGAGTTGATGGCTGATTCAGGAAATACAATTGTTTGGTTTCCTGATCTTTGCGCAACTCACTTGCCCCACTAATGCTGGTGGCAAGTGATCCTACCGTCCTGGTAGTGTTTTGTGGTATTCCTAACCACTATATATTCTAATTCACATTCACCAATAAAAATTAAGTTCTATTCACATTTTTGTCTTTGTGTCTTCTGTACTTCCGCGCCTCTCTCTAGCCACAACTAGTAGAGATTATTCTTCCAGGGCCGCAAGGTAAACACATTTGCCTTCCCTGTCATCTAACCAAGACTTAGCACAAGTCCAATCCTAAGGTTAGGATTTCCTGTTGTGTGTCTGTGCCGCGCCTCAGAACATGACAGGGTTGGTACTCATCATTGGGCAAGTCAGGAGTTGCGTGGGAAGAGCTTGGCTTGCTTAGTGCTCTCCCTGGGCTTTTCCCTTGTCTTGGTTGCCTTGCGTGGCGGTGATATGGAAATGGGTCTGGTTTGACTGGCAATTGTTTCCATTTCTATGTCCATTCAAACCTGTGGGTTTGTGGTTGGCGTTATTCTTGCTGCCTCCAGGGGGTGGTTGAGAGGAGCACCCGCCTGGATGGAAATCCTTGGGTCTTTCTTGTTTCCCAGTTTGTGCCTTATGAAGTACATTGGAGGTTTGCTCCACTTTCTCCGCTTCATGGTACAAGCTTTGCAGGTTGGTCACCTGGTCCAGGTTCACATGCCTCATCACATGCGGCTTGAGGGCGTCATAGTACATGAGGTGTGTGGCTGGGGTGTCAAAGGCCATGTTAGATGTTGCACAAAGTCGGAGTTCCTTGTAGGCGTGGGTGAGTTCCTTCACGGTGCCTGTCTGGGTAAGGTTCTTTACTTGGTGTATTATCATGAGCGCTGTATCCTTAAGCACAAATCTTGCCAGGAAGACTTGCTTAAAGGTATACCAGTTCTTGTTGGTGTGCTCTTTATGCCACTTGTTGCATCAGGTGCCAGCGTCATGGGTCAGGCAAATGGAAATTTCTGCAATCCAAAACTGCTGTGGGCATTCCATCTGAGCCAGCTTGCTCTGGGCGGACCAGATCCATGCGGCAGATGTTGTTGTTGGCCCCAGCAAAAGGTTCCAAGGTGGGTACCATAGTCTTTGAGCTACGTAAGCAGGCATGGTGTTTTTGTTGGCTGGTTGCAGCATTGAAGAGGGAGCCTAAAAGAAACCTTGTGCAGATATGGTGTTGAAGGAGTGTAGTGGGATCATTGTGTTCTGGTACAGGACAAAGCCATTAGGTATGGTGGTACCAGGGGTGTACAGAGTCCAGTCAGGCGGGAGGCCAGACATAATTATGTCAAGGATTTGTTGGCCGTGGTGTGTACAAGCAACAGGTGGAATTTTTCAAGATAAGGTAGGATGGAGAACCTTTCTGTGCTACTAATGTTGTAACTGTGCTGTTTTAGCAGAGTTAAAAGGGGAAAAATATTTAGAAGCTAGATAATAATTTTTATTGAGAGATAGTGATTATATAGTCAATGTGAATCAAGGATAACAGGAACATGATTGTGTTTATCACATGGCTGGATGGTGAAGGGGGTGGCTTGATCCTGGTAATGAGTTAAGCGCCAAAACAAGGTATCCACCATAAAGGATCATCATCTATTCATGTTGTTGGATTTGGTAATTTGAGTTGACTTCCTAGTCTGGCTTCAAGTGACTGGATAATTGGATTGCAGGTCACAAACTGCTTGGTTAGAACCTTGCTGGAAGATTGAGCCTGCGGTTTTGAAACTAATCTTAAGAAGACCACTGGGCTCAAAAGGGGACGTTTAAAGGTAACCAATAACAGAGAAACAACTAACACTTTTAGAAAATTGAGGAACTCCAAAATCAGAGTTCAAACTTGAAAATTTTAAATTAAAGGAAGTGGCAAAACTCTAATTTTTTTAATGATATCAAAGAATCAACAAGCAGGGGACTGAAAGTCCCCTGGCTATGTTTAAGGGATGGGGTCACCAAATAGTCTATCACATGAACCTCTTGCTAGAATCTGATTGGGGGAGAGAAATTTTGCTGACATAAGTCAGAAGAGCTGGAAATTATTAAGCTAATTTCCAAAGGACCATCTGATTGGCTAAAGTTGGGCCCAGATATTTGTGAACCATTTGCCTTTAAGGAGACTGATGTTGATCAATTTAATTAGGTGGTTCTAATGCTTTTCAACAACAGTTGACACCAGGCTAGTGAATAGTCTAAATTGATCAGGGTTTCTTCCATGGAAGGGGTAATAAGGGGAGGAGCATCCACAGCGTATGCAACTACAAATCTTTATCAACAGTATGAGCTAAATCTTCAAGTAAATTGAGTGTTTTTGCTGGACTTTGAGAGGATTTCTTTTTACAACAAGGAAAGGCTGTCCTATCCAAGGCCAAAGGGGCCCGTGAATTTACAAATGTGACAAAGATTGATGGTGCATTGATCATACCAAAATTAAGAACAACACACTAATATGACTCATACTTAGTTTGGAAAGCAGATTTGGGATATCTTCCTCTTTATTTTGGATCTGGTTGTATCCAGCTGTCAGTTATATCTTAGAGAAAACACTTCCACCACCCAGCATATCAAAAAGATCATCAATGAGTGGTAATAGATAGTGGTTTCTTATAGTGACCTTGTTCAGGGCCCTGTAGTGAGTGACTAGTTTTAAGAATTCATCCTTCTTTACCACAAAGAATAAGGTATCCCCAAATGGAGATTGTGATAGTATGATGAGGCCCTTTTATGGGGCTTCTTAAGATAGGCATGGGGTACATTGTCCTTGTTTGGGATGAGACGGTAGATAGGGTGTGCTTTGGGTGTGGTTTCTTTGAGTTGTATTGAGTGTTGTATGTGCTTTTCAGGGGGGAGCCCTGGTAAGGCTTCCTTAAAGATGACTGGGTGTTGGTCTAATATCTTTTGGTATTTTAGTGTGATAGTGTCTTGGTGGTCCTTGAAACATATGACCTTGTACTGGCAGGAGTCCCAATCAATTACTTTGAGGTTATAATTTTCCTCTTTTCTCTTTAACTCGTAAAAATTCATAGTCCCAAAGAAGTTGGTCAACTGTCTCAGGGTAAATTTGATGGTTGACTCCCTTGTGTTTGATGGTCAACAATGAGGCAGCCCAGTCTATGTGGGGGTTATTCTTTTGAAGCCAGTCCAAACCAAGTACTACATCAAATCTGGGAAAGTCAATGGCAGGTCCTTAGATAGTGGAGTGGAGGTTCTCTAGTGTGATTAAAAAAGGAAAGTTTCCCAGGAAACAGAAATGTGATGTTTATCAGCTATACCTATGTTCTTAATCTGGAAATAATTAGTAGCTTGGTTAAACTTGTTCACAAAGTTGCTGTTGACAAGGGTACAATCTGTGCCTGAGTCCAAGAGTGCTGAAACTGTGTAACTTTAAAAGCAGAAAGGGTAAGACATTAATCTATTGGGATATCTGGCAATTGTGTAGAGTACCAAATACCCTGAAGTAACATGAATCATTGGGCACTGGTCTACGTCTTCAGGTCAATACTTGTCATTGGGCAAGGCTTATTGTTGCAACTAAACTAATGATAGTCCAGTATTTTATTAGGGAAGACAACTGCCCAATAGAAAGGACAAGGATAAGAATATGATATAGTTTATTGAGGAATATTGAAATTAATATACCATATCAAGAAGCCACAAGTCCACAGAGGTGGCACAGTGGCGGGTTTGATATAAGATTTGGGTTGTTGAATAACTTGTTCAGGGATCAGCAAAGTCAAATTGGCAGCGCTCCTAATTAGGAGATAGTGCCTGCAATTTGACATTGTCATCAGATTGATTCATTTTGTTAGACATGTCATGGGGCAACTCACCAAGCATCCCCTGTGTATTGTGAGATACATTAACAGGCAAGGATGGAATCTCAGTTGCAACATGATGGTTGTTGGGGAGAGCTTGGCTTGCTTATTGCTCTCCCCAAGCTTTCCCCCCATCCTGTTCACCCTGGATGGTAGTAACTCTGAAATAAGTACAGTTGGATTGGCCATTGTTCACATTGTTATGACCATTAAGTGTATGAGGTTTATTGTTGTTGATGTTGCCAGAGGCAACAGCGCCCATGTTGATAATAATGTCGGCAGTGGCCATGTTGACACTTTGTTGACATAGTCACTGTCAACTCAAAACTCTAAATCTCCTATGTTTTTTGCTAGTTGCGCTAGCTTAATTCTTTTTTTAAAGCGTTCAGGGGTGCAAACCCAGAAAACATAACAAAACTGTGGCCATCTCAACACAATTTAATATTAAGCTTAATAAAAAACTCTATTTAACCTGATTTTTCCTTTACTTTTACTAATAAAAATTAGTTTATTTTTTTATTTGTTGTCATAACGTAAAAGTGTGAATGTTGACACTTTTTAAGCATAACTTATTTTTAATAACAAACCTTAAACATCTACAATAAAAAAATTAAGTGCACATTTAAAAATATTTTTTATTGAATTATTATATTGAAAAAGACAGTGCACATACATTTGATTGTTGAAATGTTCATCTTATAAATATATATGTGGCACTTATTCCGGCTTTAATATATTAAGTGGATTGGTGGCTAACGGCAATCCAATAATTTAAGCGTGAGTTACTATGTAAGTTACTATAGAATTTATAATTAAAAATAATGTTGACACTTGTAAATGTTGTTTATTTGCTTGTGATCATTCACCAGGGTGGAGTTAAGCAAATTAGAGTAGCACAATTAAGCCTAAATTAATATGTCACCTCATATAAAGAATGTTGTAAGTGACATTGTTGACTTTACCATTTTCAATATCTTAGCCAACGTTTAACAACTTCACATATATACAATAGTAAAAATCATATTAACACTACCCAAATATTATTTTTAATAAAGAAATAAATAACTTTGATAATTTTTTTACTTATTTTCATACAGTAGTTTTAAAAGCTATGGCAACAACTAAAAATACTTCAGATTTAAACAAAATGATTTCAGATTTGAACAAAATCTAAGTTGGGCAAGATTCAGGATTCAATTAATTTATAAAATTTCAGTTAATAAATGAACTGTCAAACAAAAAAAAAATTTCACTGGCCCATCATACAAAATTATATCAAACATCAAGTGGTGTGGTTCAAACCACAAACAAAATGAACTGACACAACAAGTGAGATGAATGATGCTATTCTGAAGTATATTATAATCCAATCAGGATTCATACAAGGCACCAACAGAAGGACTAAAACAAAAAAAATTAGAGCAATCTAGAAGCAAGATTCCAAAAGCAAAAAAACAAAATGAACTGACACAAGATGTGTAGTGTGAGCAGCCTAAAATAGAAATATAACAGTTTAACAGCCAATCAACAGATTTCCAATTTAGGAACAGAGGCATTTTATTCATTTTTTTGGCCCCAGATTTGTATGGAATGGTTTTGAGAACCTTCCAAATATGGACTCAAGATTACAATAAAAATAAATCATAAAATTTTAAAATTTTTACTTTTAGTGATTTTATCCTAGGTTTTATTTTAAGATTGTATTCAACAGCAACAACATTTTCAACGGCGCCAGCAGCCAAGCCAGCAGCAGCCAGGACAGCTTTAATGGAGGCAAGGCTCAGAACATGGAGGCATCTGTTTATACCCAAACCTTTGAGGCGGGTAACAAGGAAGCTGACCTATACCTGACCACCAACCCCTATGGCTTTGACTTGTTCGAGTAGTCACATAGTGTCTAGCTCTGCCCCTGCTCCCATACCCACCCCCGCACAAGCCTCCTGCTAACCAAGACCAATCAGGATGGTAACCTTGATTTGGAACAACTTCCTGCCGCTAGCCAACCTGCCCACCTACAGCCAATCAGGCTTCAGCTCCTGCGGCCTAGCGCCCCAAACGCAGAATAATTACTGCCCAAATTCTCTAAGAAATTGTGGCACTGAACCTGCAGGGTCTGCCATGGGACCAGATTGATGCCCAGTTGCAATTCACCTGAGCCACAATAATGTGGGAGTATAACAACCTGATGAACAGGGGGAATCTGATTAGGACAGCCAAGAAGCCCAAGAAGGCTCCTGAGTCACAAATATCTGAGGCATACCCAATCATGCTTGACCTCCTCAAGATGGACCCCAAGCTTTCTCCTAACCCAGGTCCAGAAAGCAGCTTGTGCACCATGACATATGGGTCTCTGAGAGCATGGTGCAGCTCTGGATGCACAGAAAGGTGGCTTCCATACAGGTTTTTACAAATTTTGCCGGCAACCAATGGGAATGTGTCAAGGATTCCCTGTATGACCTAGAAATTGAATCAACCCTGGTCTGATGCCTGACTAGTCTAACAGATGACATCATGTTTGTCTTTTACTACAAGTTATCAATTGTGTTTGACAATTTTGGTGAGCAAGGAAAAGCCGCTGTCAAGAATAAAAGAAAGAAGGTCAAGAAGGGGACGTTTATTGGTGCATTTCTGGCTGTTTCAGCCAAGGGTTTTATCTACTATCAGAAAAACCCAGATTTCATTAATGGCTACTCATACAGCCACATCCTTGGTGAATTACTCAACTCCTGGGATGGCTCAAATCCAAATCATTGAGTTTTCTTGAGCCACTAGATGGAGGGTAGCTCCACCACCCTCAAGGCCATCCAGGGACGTGGGCACCAGGCCTCTGTGTACCCAGATGATCACGCAGATATCCATCTTGCTGATGTTGTCTTCTTTATCATTGGAGATAAACTATGAGAGCACCACCCTCAGGCTTTCAATGACCTCTATCTTGGGGTCCTTGACCACAATTTTCTCTTTGGCCGCCAAATGGTGGCTGACTTGTTTGCCCAAATTGTCTTTCATGTGAACATGGGCAACCAATCATGTAAGGATAAGCACCTTCCACCTAAGGCCACTGCCACCTATCAGCCCATCCAGCCAATGACCAATGAGGAATACAACAAGCATTATACGGCAGCCATCACGCAAAATCATCCTGCCTCCACCCCCGCCACCAATACCCCTAACCTGCAAGCCCAACCCACCCAATCCCAGACCCCCCCAGGCCAGCACTGCCTCTACGTCTTCCTTCCCGCGCTATTCTGCCTCCTAGGAATCACTCTTCCCCGCCCCAATAAACCTCCTGTTGCCAAACATTTTCTATTTATATTATCTTTATTTTGAATTTCAATTGTTCATGTTCTCTTTGTTTATAGTTGGTTTTATTCTTTATGTTCAGCTTGTTTCTATAAAATCATATATTTACTATGCCATGTATCTAGATCCAGAACACAGTTATTTTTAGTACAGTAGTTTTAAAAGCTATGGCAACAAGCAAAAACAATTCAGATTTGAACAAAATGAACTCAGCTTTAAAAGAAATTGAAATGAATCCAAATCTATTGTAAATCAATATAAATTTATTTAAAATTAATTTAGTTTAAATATGAGTTCATTTTTTTTAAATCTGAATTGTTTGCGCTTGTTGCCATAGATTTTAAAACTACTGTACCCAAACACAGCCCCTTGTGAAAATAATACCAACAATTTGGTGATCAGCTAAATTTTGAATTGGAAAATTATAGGCTTTTGTTTTTAGATAAAGTTTTTACTGATCCAAATTCAAAACCTTAATGATAAACTCTAAGCCAATCAGGAGCCAAGTGATAAAGTGATTGTTGTGACATAAAGGGTCATTCAATAATTCTTTGATGCATGTGCGCTAATTAATCTGATTGGCGCACATGCATCAAAGAATTATTAAATGACCCTTTATGTCACAACAATTACCTTATCACTTGGCTCCTGATTGGCTAAAAGTTTATCATTAAGGTTTTGAATTTGGATCAGTAAAAACTTTATCTAAAAATAGTTAGCCTATAATTTTCTAATTCAAATTTAGCTGATCACCAAATTGATGTTAATATTTTCACAAGGGGCTGTGCAAAGCGCCAAAAATAATATGGTTTTAAGGAAACAATGTCAACACAAAGGAAACAACACATATTGAGTTGAGTGTAAAACATATACACAATGGGTAAAAAGATGAGATTATGTAGTAAATGGGAAAACAAAAAGGAATAAACAAAGAGGCAACAGTATCAAAATAATACAGAATTTATTGGGGCAAAAGCTAAAAAACATATGAAATGGTTAGTAAAAAATCAATGAGAGAATTAGAGAAGCTTTTGAAGGATCTCAACTCAGCAATTGCTGAAATTAAAGAGATTGACCACAAGGTCAAAGCAAGAGTTAAGTCTGCCGTCCTTGAAGGGGACAAAATTGAAAAGGTGTCCACCAAGGCACTCATGGCCAAGATTCCAGACACCCCCAAAACAACAATTGAACGGCTTTTAAATGTCCAGAAGCACGTCATAGAAGGCCTTTAATTCAAGTCCTTTGCTCTCTCTGCGCTGTCCATCTGGGTTAACAACCCTGAGATGTATGAACATCTCAAACCTGCAAAGTGCGCACAAACTGTGAACACTGAATTGCCAGCACAATTACTTGCGCCAAGAATGGCAAAGCCTGCTGAAGCCACCGGCAAGGAGGAAACCTGTGAAGGTAATCTAAAAAAATAAGATTAATAACAACTTCAAAATACTTACCTTTTTTTAGAGAACATTGATGGTGAACTCTGCCGGGTCCTGGTTCCTTTTGTCCTGCCCACGTTCTATTCAAATTTTGCCACTCACGTGGCAAAACAACTCTATCTGTTCCCCCTGTCTTGCGGGAGCTCAAACACAGGGTCCACAGGTCCTTTCCAATGTTCTGGGAGGCGTTGGAAGAACTTATGAGTGCCAAGGGGGCATCCAAGTGGGCAGTTACTGCCTACAAGGATGCCCAATTGGTCTGCATTGACCCAGTATCCCTCAGTGGAGTTTACTGTGTAAACTCCATTGAGCTTGTTTGGGACGTCCTGGCAACGCTCCCATTCAAGAATGTAACAGAGATGGGCTGGGCTCATGCGGATGCTTGATTCTGCTACCCCTTGGAACACATGATTTCTTACCTTCTGGACAACTTTGGGTGCGCGGTGGGAAAATTGGCTGAGCAGACACAACAGCTGTCAAGAAGACAAAAATCCTCCTTGCTGACTTTGGGTTGGCCTGGAGTGCCAACAAGACGGGGGTCCCTGCAGCCATGGAGCTGACCTTTGCAAAGACCAAGCATGAAAAGAAGATCAGTGCGGTTTTCAATAAATTATGCAAGTTTACGGAAGCCTTTGCTACACAAAGGCTTCATCTGGTGGTTTACCTTGGGTATATCTTCTACTTCAGAATGGGCGCCAGCGTGGAGGATCTTGACAGGGTCCTCCTAGGAATTCACAAGGCCAGGCTCTTGCTGGACAGGAAGAAGGTCCACCTCAGGTATGACTTGGTAGATCACGTCATCCAGGACGCCCTGCTCCTGGCCAGTATCTACAGGTTTGCAGCCCTGCCAGAGAAGCTGCTCCTCCATTTGCACCTGACCCTACTCCCTTTCACCAGAAGGCAGGAGTATTTTAACCAGGGTGTATCCACCATCCACAGTGTGGCAGTGGAGGTTGTGCACTACCTCCATCACGGGGTGGGTACATACAGAAGAACTCACTACAGGTGCTCTTATTAAATCTCTCTTCCAATAAATTTCATTATAATTCATATTATTTTTATTATAATAAAATTTTCTAATTCTTATTTTAGCAAACAAGATTTGCAAAATATATCCCAGAGAAGGTCTTAATAAAAGCATAATAATATATGTCAATAAAATCATATTCTAATTTGTACACATACATTTAACTTTTTTAATTTGATTTTTATATTTATTTGCCAAAGTGATATTAATGCGTTTGCATAATCCAGTATCAAGCATTTGGGATACCCTTAGATGACACAATAAAAAATGATTATAAACAAATAAATAAATAACTAACTTTCATTAATTTTCCTGCTGAATGTGATTGTGGGCTTGGAAAAATCTAAATATAAAATGATAATTAATAAATCTTGAATAGTAAATTAGAGAATTAAAAAAGTTGGACAAGCTAAGCCTTTAATTGATTGGCTGTTTGGCTAGACACGTGGGGATGAACAAATCAGCATGGCCATAGAATTTGGCCATGGTCTCAGCTGGGAGGGTGTGGATCCTGGCCTGCAGCAAATTAAACAAGTCTTTGGTCTCAGTTGGGGTTTCTTGCTTGAAAACTTGCTTGAGCCACCCAAAGACTTCCTTGATGGGATTTAGGAAGGGCAAATAGGCGGGGAGGAAGAGAAGGCGCAAATTTTCTGTGGCCAATTGCTGGGGGCCCACTGCAATGCTAGTGTCAATCATCGGGAATTCCTCAAGAATATCAGCCACTTTGTGAAGACCAACGTTGTCCAACACAATGACATTGGTAAAGCCAGGGCTTGTGCACCTCAGGTGCCCCTAGACCAATCAGAGAAATGATAGGAAGATCCTGCTATTGTGAGATCCTAAAATCATTTGGTATAGCTCAACCCCCTTTGGACCAAGGACAGCCACCATTGAATAGGCTGTGGTGCAGACTGCAGCACGCTGAGCCATCCCGTCATTTGAGCCTTTAGGGACATAGCCATGTGCATTGCGCATAGACAAGGCAAACACCAATTTGTCAATATAGTAAAATTTAATTGTTACCTTGGCTTTGAGGGCAGTGTACGCCTCTGCGTAGTTTTTACAGATGTCAATGCTGGCTGGGCTGTTTCTGTTGTAGGGGGATACCCTGAGCTTTTTCCAATAAAATTGCATTCCCTTCACCAGATGGTAGTAAAAGGAAATTGAGGCCTCAATCCCAAAAGTATATTTAACCATGGCCTGTATATTTGCCAGTTTAAGATGGCAGTCCCAGGTGATCCACTGGCAGATTGCCCATTTGTGCTCCTTGGTGAGCATGGTAGAAATACGCAAGGATTTCTCTGCAGCAAGGACACAACATGTATTGATGAATTTTTGGAAGGTCTTGCTGGCGTACTTGGGATCCACCCCAACAAGGGCCGCGGCTGCCTTGTAAGCACCCAATTCCCGCATTAGCTTAAGCAGGATGATGCATTTGATGTCAGGATGCGCTTCTGGGTGGGCTTTTTAGCAGTAGGGATTGACTTGTTGGCATTGGGCACAATACAGGGCATAGGTACCTTGGTATAGAAGGCTACAACCTTTTTCAACACCAGCTGTCCCTCATTGGTTTGATAGAACTTGGGCTCCTTGTCATCCTCCTGATTGCCATCAATGACGTAGGGCTTGTAGCTAGTATCAAGTACAGGCTTCACCTTCTCCAGTATGACTGACAGGACTGACTCCTGCCGGTACACAACATCAAACACATATGAAGTAAGTTCTACCTCCCTGTTTCTAACTTTCTTTGTAGTGGTGACCTTGGTGAGCTTATGGGTCAGTGTGATAATTCACATGTTTGGTGGTTTACAGGCAGGGCTTATGTTGGCCAAGTGGAAGTTTAGTGACT
The DNA here is from genome assembly GCA_014839935.2 of Entomophthora muscae. Classification (NCBI taxonomy): domain Eukaryota; kingdom Fungi; phylum Entomophthoromycota; class Entomophthoromycetes; order Entomophthorales; family Entomophthoraceae; genus Entomophthora; species Entomophthora muscae. Next base: position 68,881 of record QTSX02000247.1, on the reverse strand, counting down.
TCTGTGAAAGAAGTAGCTGTAGGACTGGTATGAGCTGTTGGAGACTGAAATGAGCTGGCTGAAGAGTCATAAGATGATGAAGAACTAGTGGTCTAGAGAAATGAGCCAAGTTTTTGCCAAATTGAGTTGCCAAAGTGGGAAGATGTAGAATATTTTGCCTTGGTTTAGTATTAAAAAGGAGGAATGTGGATAAAAGTGTGGGTAAGATATTTATTTCTTAAGTTCCTAGGATAGACAAAGGTATGTTGCTATAAGAGTGGGATACAAAGTTGTTTTGGTGGGATGTTTTCCTTGGATTTTACAATATCTGTAAATATATGGGGAAAACGTTAAAAAGGTCCAGAAAAAACAATTTAAATAGTATTCTACTATTTAAATTGGTTCAGGTTGAATGCAGGGAAGACTGGTACCAAAATAGTGGACCGGTTAACGCTTTGGTGTGTGAAGAGTTGTCAATTTGAGCGGTTTGAGCTGTGGAAATTATTTTCTTATTCGGATCCCAGCAGAACTTCAGAAATGGTCTATTTCTGCGCTCTACATTTATTGGTTTAGTTCTGGCAGGTTTCTTGATAAAAATGATTGGCTGGAAGCCAAAAGCTTAAAGTATAAGCAAGGAAATAGTGAATTAATACTTTAAACTTTTGAGAAAGTAAGTTTGTAAGCTTAAGTTATTATAGGAAAAAGTGAGCGGCAATGGTTTAATTTTATGAAGAAAGCCATTTTAAAGGTGGAATTGTTGGGAAAAGGACACTATAAGAAGGTGGCTGGCTGGAAAGTTACCAGATATTTTTAGGGTCTGTTGACAGTCTTTGGAGGGTCTTTTAGAAGGCTTTTGGAGGTCTTTCCCAGGTCTTCTAAGTTTCTGCCAAGAGGTTTTTGAAGCCTTTTGATCACCAGCAGGAGCTTGGTTGGACTGATACAACCCAAGATAATGGAGCCGGGGTCCAATATTAAGGTGCTGGAGTCCAAGTTTGAGATGCCAGAGTCCAAGTTTAAGGTGCTGGAGTCTAAGTTTAAGGAGCAGGAGTCCAAGTCTAAGTTGTAGAAGTCCAAGACCAAGTACAAGGAGTCCAAGATATTGTTGAAGAACTCCAAGCATTGGCAAATCCATATTGTTTCCTTGACCCCCTGGGCCATATACAAAAAGGTTTCTAAGGGGATCTTCCTTCTGAGAGTGAATAAAAGCCTATTTTGACCACTATACATATTTCTGAGATACATTTCCCCTTACTAGAGAATGACAACCCCTTCCAGCCGGTCCCTGGCTACAATCCAGGACACACTTGGGGACTGGTGGACAGGAACCCCACAGTCAGCTTGAGGACCCAAGGGTTTCTGCTCCGCACCCTAGCAGCTTGTGCTCCTTGAACCGGCTGTGTCAGTGCAGTGTCACTATGGAACTCTCCTCTCCTGTCTCCTCCTTGAGTAGGCACTTGGGCTGCTCTAACTCTAATCTTTGACCCGCGGGGGCAACTGCAACCACAACTGCGGCACATAACAGGTGCATTGGTACTCTGGTCTTATGTTCCTTTCATTTTAAAATTTAATAAAATATTAAATAAATTTCAATTAAGTTACTCCATAATTTTAATTTTTGCTTTTATCTGAATTTGGATATTTAATTAGAATTTTTCCCACCCAATATCCCAATTATAGATTTTTTATTTCTTATTTAGTTTTTTTTTGGTTTTACAACACCCATTTTAGAATACTCAAAAAAAATCCACCCATTTTCCTAGATTTTACTGCCAAATTCAAACACCCAACACAATATTTTTAAAATTTATGTTTCAGACCTTGTGTATTATTTTAGATACCTTGGTATCATTCAGGATTACAATCCATTCCACACATTGCGTGAGTGATTTTGTTTACATAGTGAGTTGCTATTGTGTTTTGTTTTTGGATTGAGTTTTGACTCACCTTGCTTGGGTGTATTTTGTCACCAATTCACATAGCAAACATATGTACACCAAAAGCCAACTCACACCATTTTGTTTGTGAATTAATGTATTTTGGATTGAATTTTAAATGGTTTTGCTTTGCATGTGAGCACTTCTTTGCTGTGTTGACTCATTTTGCCCATTAACGCCAATAAACCCTGTTAACAGAGTGTATATTTTTAACTGAAAGTTGAATTTTGCTTGAATATGAAATCATTTTGTTTAAATCTGAGGTATTTTTGGTTGTTGCCATAGCTTTTAAAACTTCTGTATGTTTTTTTAATTTTTATATGTGAACAAAAACACACAGAAAATGGTTAATTTTTGATAGCCTGTGTAAATTTAGTTAAGCGTACTATAAAAACATAGTAAACTTTTAAAAAAATGTTGACAGTGACAATGTTGTCAAAAATAATGTCTATAATTTTTGTAATTGACAGTGAGAATTCAGCTTTTTTTACTAATTGTCACTCATAATGTCAATGCTTTTCAGTTCTCACATATAAAACTTTATGTTTTACATAATAAAACCTTCTCATTTTTTGATATGTTGTATTTTTAACTTTTCTCTTCCATATTTTCTAATTTTTAAAATAAAATCTATATCTAAATATAATACTTTTGCATATTTCTATTAACTTTTAATTTTTTATTTAAAACTATATTAAAATAAAAACTATACAAGTGTTTTTAACTTTTAAATGCCAATAAAAACCATCTTAGATTTACTTTTTATTTATCATGCTTTTTAAGTTGTTTTTTTTTTTACATACATTGCTTTATTTTAACCCCTTTTAATTATTATTTTAGGACAAAAACACCTCTAAGCAGCCCAAAGGTACCAAGCATCTTTCAAAGCCAACCAAATCCACTAAAAAAGCCTGTCTCATCAAAGAAGGCCACTCCAAAACCATCCCCAAAGCCCTCCCCTGAGAAGAGCCCTGCTCACTACACTGGGGGAGGGAAATCTGATGGTTACCTTATAGACCACAGTTTTTACAACTTGGATTCTGACAAGGAGCCAACCAAGAAGCGGTGGCAAGGCAAAAAGACCTCACCCAAGGATAAGTCTCCTGCACATGAGGAGCACCACAATAAGCTCCTTCTGCTTCCCCCCATCAAACTCCCCCCTTCAAGCTCATCTGGGCATGATTCAAAGCCTCACCCCAATTACTTCCCTGGCTTCTGCCATGCTCCTGCTGGCTCCTGGGACCCTCTGTTGGCCCACAACATCTGCAATGTTGATGGCAAATTTAAGGTTCCCTCTTCCTTGCCTAAGTATTTTACTATTGTTGAGGGTCTGGATGTACAAGCATTCTGGCTACCGCCAACTTACTTAACATCCAGCCATTGCCCAATTTGATGCCCTTCCAATATACAGTTCAACATACTGAGAATGGCAACCAAGCAATATCACATGGCAATCCAAGTATCCAGTGGCTTAAACCCATCCTGCACATGACCAACCCCTAGGTTTGATCCAACTAAATCTCTGTCACAGCCAAATCTAATAAGTCTAAAATATTATCCAATAGAAGATACTTCCTTCTTTCCTAATTCTATATTTGAAGCTTCCCCAAAAGGCACTCAATATCACTATCATGAGCGTAAAGAGTGGGCTGGCCATGGTGGCCAATGGTTATATTTTCTCTTGTAACAACGCCAACCAGGGCTTCAAGAGCTGCCATTACACCTGCAAGGACCACTCCTGCCCAGTGCGGCTCAAAACTGAGCACTGGGACTTGGTTTAAACCATCAAGGGTGAACACACTTGTGCAATGCCAAATACCACCATAGCCTGCCTCCTCAAGTGATATCTTGTCCAGGTGATGCCCACCTCCAAAGATCTTTCTGCCACACAGCTGGCTGTGCTTTCTTGCAAGTACCTCTCCCCAACCAACTTGAAAAGGGTGCCAAACCACAATCAGTTGGTCAAGTTTATAAGTGATAGGCATCAAGCCTCAAACCCCCTGGCCAAGAGTGCCACCAACATCAAGGACCTGGTCCTCACAGATGCCCTCAATAAGACAGAGGATGGTGAGATGTTCCTGCTCCATGACAATGGGCAGGAAGTGGGGGATGAGATTATAACCTACGCCACAACCCAAAACCTGGAGCAGCTCAATACTGCTACCACCTGACTGTGTGACAGCACATTTGCTACTTGCCCATCTCTCTTTAAGCAGCTTTGGGTCCTGCATGGGCAGTTTAATGACCAGGTTATCCCTCTTGTGTTCTTTCTCCTTCCTGGTACCAAGACTGAAGTCTACACCAGAGCCTTCAAGATTGCCCAGGATGATTTGAGCTCCCTTCTCACCAACTAGCTCCCCCCTTCCACTCACGCCACAAGGGCAAATCCCTCCTCCGCTGAGAAGGATGAGTTGATCCTAGCCGCTGAGCAGCTAGCTCATGCACACTCAATTGGGCCAAAGGTTATCATAATGGACTTTGAGCAAGCTCAGTTCAGAGCCTTTGAGGCCACCTTCAATGGAGAAGTCCAGGATTTTTCTTCCATTTTAGGCAGGCCCTCATCAAGAATCTCAAGAGTGAGAAGACCTTTTTGACAAGTATCTTAACAATGGTAAGAGGAAGTGCCGCTTTGCCTTGACTCAGTTTGCTGCCTTGGCTTTTGTGCGCCCAGAGCATACTGGGATTGGCTTTGAGGCCCTCCTAGAGGATTCTTAAGTGAAGAAGCACTCCACCATCTTCAAAGGTTACTTGGATTACTTTGAGCGCCAATGGGTGGGCAAGAAGGTGACTGCCCGGAGAGGAAAGAGCAGGGCCACTGTCCCTTGGAATTGTCAGGGCGCCTGCCTCAAGTGGGAGATGAAGACCACCTCTAGCCTTGAGGTTTGGCACAAGCACCTGAAGGTGAAGTTTGGGGCCAACCAAAAATACAACAAGTTTTTCTCTAAGCTTCAGGAGGAGCAAGCAAGAATTGTCTCCAAGTTCCGCAACCTGGCCAACCAGATTGCCCCAAGAAGCAAAAGTCTAAGGAGCAGGACTACCAGGAGGACGTTCAGAAGGTAGTGAAGAAGAATTACAAGGTGGCAGAGATAAAGAAGTACCTTGAAGATGTTGCCACTGCTCTTGCTGGTGGGTTTAATTAGCCAAATTAACTTTGCTTTTCTTTGCCTGGATTGTTTTTACTTTTGGGCCTTTATATCTTTTAATTTATTTATATAGTAATAATTTTTTAGGTATAAATGATAACTTTCAGATACAGTTTCAATGTGGTTTTATAAGAAATATCTTATATTTTGTTAATTTATCTTTAAGGCATGAGATTTTTTCAGTTGTGCTTATATAAAGTATAAAAAATTAAATTATAATTTTCTTATATTTTGTAGTTATTATGATATATAAAATACCTTTATTTTTGGTTCATTGGGATTTTATTTTTTATGGAAATAAAAAATAATTTTATAATAAAGAGTGTAATTTACATAGTAAACTGAAAAATAGTGCTTATATCTCCTTGTTCTTATTACTTATGATAATTTTTATGACATTTTTGAATTTTCTGGGGTTATTTTAGTATAATAAAGTATTTTAAAATATTTTTATATTAAAAATGTTCAGGGTAAAGTGTTTTGTTAATTAAAAAAGTGTCAACATCCAGGAAACGGTATTAAGTAAAACCAGGTTGTCACTTTACTTTAGTGTTGGCATTATTATTGTCAACATGGGCGCTGTTGCCTTTCCATATAGAGGGCAGTTGGAGAGTCCTGGGGGTGAGAGTCTTTGAGTCTCTATCTTTTCCCAGTCTGCGCCTTGTGAAGCATGTTAGAGGTTTTTTCTGTTTTTTTCAGCTTGCAGTACAGACTTTTGAGTTTGGTTGCTTAGTCTAAGTTGAAGTGTCTTATCACATGAGGTTTGGGAGCGTTGTAGTACATAAGGTGTGTAGCTGGGTTGTCAAAGACCATTTCAAAGACACACACAGGTGCAGCTTCTTATAGGCCCACATTATACCTCTTTCACTGTACCAGTTTGCTTCAAGTTCTTCACCTGGCAGATAATCTTGAGGGCAGTATTCTTCATTAAAAATATGGCCAAGAAGTCTCAATTGAAGGTCTTCCTGTCCTTCTTTGTGTGGTTCTTGTGCCACTGGTTGCACCAAATACCTGTGTTGTGGGTCAGAAAAATAGATATCTCTGCAATTCAGAAGTAAGATGGGCACTTCATCTTTTTCAGCTTTTCCTGGGAAGATTGAATTCATGCTGTGGCATTGTTGTTGTTGGCTCCTGCAAAAAATTTCAAGAAGTGCTACAAAGTTGCTGGGCCACATGCACAGGCATGATGCTCTCATCTTAGATTCAAGGTGTGAAAGAGGGAGCCTAAAAAATTCTTGTGCTGATAGGACATTAAAGGCAGAAACTGGAATTAACATGTTCTGGTAAAAAACGTGCCCTTCTGATATTTCAGTTCCTAGTGTGTAGGGCGTCTAATAAAAGAAGAGCCTGTACATGATTCTTTTGTATATTTATTGACTGCAGCAAGGACAGGCAACAGGAATTTTTTTGAAAAGAAAAGTAGGATGGAAACCTACCTGAGCTACCAATGTTGTAACTGTGCTGTATTAGCAGATTTACATGGGGAAAATGATTGGAAACTAGATAATTGTTTTATTGAGATATAGGAATTATATAGTTGGGGTGAATCATTATAATAGGAACAAGATTGGGACAATCAATCAGTTAGATTGGACAGGAGGTGATGTGATCCTTTTAATAAGTGAAGCACCAAATTGATCTGACCACTGAGCTGGGATTTTCACTGGTTCTTGTTGCTGGATTTAGTAATTTGAGTTGATTTCTGCATTTGGTACAGGTAATGGGGAAGTTGGTTTGAGGGCCACATAATCTCTTATATAGAACTTTGTTGGGGGTTGACCCTGTTGTTTCAACAATAAGTTTTTAATAGCAATATGAGATGATAGGATATGAGAAGAACTTTGAAAAATTTGGAAAGATGTTTCAGAATTTTTCCAAATAGATGGAGCAGAGAAGAAAAAGAGCAAAGTAGTTTGGGAAAACATTGACATAGATGTTTCAATGTTTCTCCAAAGTAGGTTGTTTACAGTAAAAGGAGAAGAACAATACAGAAAAACAGTGAAATAAGGCAGCTGAGAGCTTCTCCAAATCAGGTGGTTTGATTGATGGAAGCAGGACATCACAGCAAGACAATAAGGAAAGTGCTTCAGGGTTTCTCTGAGGACATGTCACTAGAGGAGCAAAAGGCCAAGTGATTTGGGAGAACTGATGGCTATAGGTTAAAATCCCAGGAGAAATCAAGAGAAAAATGTTGACAATAACATGTAAAGCAAAGTAACAAGTAGTTTCTTAGGGAAAAAAGGCAAGTTCAAATATGGTGAAACATTAAAGCAAACAGAGAATTTGTTTGTGACGCCAGAGGCAAAAAATTGACAGTGTGCTTAATGAAAGTTTTGCTTCCTGTTTACATTTAGCTAAACTGTGAAGAATAGCAAATCACTTCAGATGTTGAAGAATAAATAATGCTGATAGGATTGGTTGAGTTTGAAGCTTATTTCACTGATGATTTTTTTGCTATTAAAGTAACTGAAAGCTTAATAAAAATACTCAGAAGAGCAGGAAAATGTAATAGGATTGATTGCAGTAAGTTTGGAAGATTATTTTTTATAGAAAAGTGAGAGCACAGATATTTTGGGCTTTTGAAAGAACCAGTCTAAAGGGGATTTGATCTAAGACAAGGGGAAACTATATAAGACTAGTTGGCTGAAAAGAGTCTAGAGACAGTTTCTGATTAATAGATCTTAAGTTTAAACTTGCCATTGGATTTTAAACTTTAATATATATCTCTCCTAATTAAGTGAAACAGGTTCTAGTGACTTCCCAAGTAGTAGTTGGCCCCCAAAAGTCTTCAAACAGTTGGGACATTATTTTTCTTGTTATGCCTAGGTGCCAGATTGGTTATTTTATAACTTAATCACATTATTCATATTCAAATTATTCAGAAAGAGTAAAATATAATCAATCCCAAATATTTAATTGATCTTGGGCTTGGGTGATTTTTTAAAAAATAATTCATTGATTTTATAATTGAAAATTGCAACTTATAGTACTACTGAAAATATCTTAAGTGCTACTACAAACCAAAATATTTATGATGAGTTGCATGGGAGAGTAATAGCAGCCCCAAAGCTATAAATGCTATTACCCTATCTTTGGCTCATCATAAATATTCTTAGTTTGTTTCAGAAAAAAAGGTTGTTGTTTTTGAAAGACTGATAACTCTATTTAAAATACACCCTCTAGTAAGCAGCCCTACTTCATGAACTTGCCCCAATACACTACTAGCATCTTCTGATATTTTTGTTTCTCTGGTATCATCACGTGATTTCAAATGATAAAATATCTCAGAATATTCTGAGAAGCTTTCAAATGTTAAAGGTGAAGTATATAACTTCCCATCTTTCATCAAATATGAAAGATTAATGCGCAGATTTTTAACTTCAAGCTCTCTTTTTATAGGCCTAAATTTCCTTTCATAAATATAAAAAAATGCTTTTTGGGAAACAATTGAACCAGTTAAAGATGAATTGTATAATTCTTTTCTTCTTTCTTCTTTCTCACAAATATTTTTTAGATCATTAATGTTGTTAATATAAAGTACATTTTCTTTTTCCTTTAAAATTTTTGATATTACACCAAAGTGACCATCAACAATGCTTTTTCCATGGCATTCAACAAAACGGTTATATTTTATGGAACCCTTAATATATTTAGGTGCCTCTTTAAATAAGTAATATAGAAATTCATATGATCTAAAATGATTTCCATTATCTGTCCATACTTTTATATTATTTTATTTTTTTAAATCTATCTAATTTAAGAAGACTTATTAGACATTCACCTGAAAATAAAGAATCATGTGATAATATTTGAGACAAAAAATCATGATATTCATATTTAATTTTATTGTTTTCTTTAAAAACTAATGCAAACCCTAATAATGAGATTGGTTTTTTTGAATAAAAACAATTATTGGTCTCAATTGGACCACCTCCAACCTTTAAGTTTTCTTTATAATCTATAACTATAACACAAGACTCATCATCTAGTTCATTAATATCTTTTTTATATTCACAATTTTGATGAACATAAAAGTCTTGGTGCTGATTAATAGTCTTTAAGTCATTGTCTATAGATTCTGGTAATGGTAAGTTTTTACTTTCACATTCTTCCTTCTTTTTTTCTAGTGAATTTTTTAAATTACAAATATTGCACATATCGGTTTGTTTTTTACTTTTTATTATATTTTTAGGGATTAATTTATAGTAAGTAGAAATTGAAACTGAAATTTCATTTTTTATTTTCATATTTTCATATATTTCTTTTTTTGTTTTAAGTAGAGAGTATTTAATTTCAGTTGAGTAATTACTCATCTCTTTTTCTATATCTTTATAAATTTTTTCAGGCACTTTTTTTGTAAACTGGCTTGTTTCAAAAGAATTTTCCAGCAATTTTTTAATTATTTTTTTAGTTATTTCTTTTTTTAATGAATAGTTATTATTTTTTTGGCTTTTTTGTTTAAGCTTACATTTTTATTTTTATTTATTTTTCTTGAGTATTCAAACTCACTTTTGGTTATATTAAACCCCATATCATTAAGCTCTTTTAAAGAGTAACTGGAAGTAACCAGAGATCGCAAGGCTGGGAGATGTTTTTGGGGAGAAGATTTCATGAGATCCTTTAAGTTTTCAATGAACTCATTGCCTTTTTGATTTTGAATAGTTGGCAGGAACTGAGCTTTCCCAAATTCAGTTTGAGTAAGGAAGTGCTTGATGAAATTATCAAGATCATCACCAGCAATAAAGAGGAATGCCTTTTTTAACATTGCAATTCTCTCTCTTTTGGTTGAAGCTCCCAAGGAAAAAAAGGGTAGCATGGAAGAAGTAAATTTAACTGAGGACATGGTAGTATTTTGAATCTGTAATTAGGTCAGATCTTTGATGTGTGCCTTAATGATGGAGTAGTTATGATCAGAATGTGGTCTTTGAATTGGGTTATTTGGATTAGAAGCTTTGTGGTACTTTAGCTCTTATATACCAAGCTAAATGACACCATTCTGAAAGAAATGGTGTGATAGCTTTTATTATAGTTTGAACTTGAATTTATGTTTGCAGAAATTAATTAAATACCCAGTTTTCATGCACAAGTGATATATGTGAAGCAGCTAAGCATTATTATTACATCATATCCTCTTTGTAATCAATGCAAATCAATTAAAATGATGTATTCAGTTAATTGTAACTCTTCCGCATATTTTTAAATGATAAAATATTAAAGAATTCCATTTAAAGAATGCTCAATTTGAGGTTCGAAGCTCACTTGAACCTTAAAATCAATCTAAACAGTGATAAAAACATCCTAACTTCAAACTATCATAAAATCCTAGAGAATTGAGCTTTTTAAATAAAATAAAATGCGAAAATAAAGCTCTCAATCTTATCTTTAATTTTGTCAAACAAAAAACATCTGTTGTGTATTCAAAAAAGAGTATTTATTAGCTTTGAAGTGATCTACTTTATATCATTAGATATAATCATATAATAAAATCTGGATTATGCTCTTTTAAATTACTTTCGCTTTAATATTGAGCATAGTATACATATTAAAATTTTTACACCAATAGAAAGATAAGATTCTTAGCTTCATTTTGATAGTTTACAGTGTGAAAAAATATTAATTTTTCATTGAGTTATTAATGTTTTAAATATAAATTGTGTAATTAGTTACTTTTTCAAAATCGAACTGTGTTATGCTGCGACTTGAGCAGCATGTGCATTAGAAAATGGCCTAATCTCTAAAATAATGACCCATATGGTGTCCTAGGTTACTATAAAGAGTACACCATCACAAATTGACTGTTTTTACTTTTAAAAAGTACAATTCAGTGCCAGATATCACTTAAATAAAAAACGTAAAAAACTGTCTGAAACTTTGCATATATATACTTTAATCTCCTCTAAACAACTCAGTACTTTTTAACCCCATTTTTATAAGCTAGTTTTAAAAATATTCAAGTTTTACTCTCTGGTCCAGTTGAGGTAGCTCCACTGTATAATTCTTAATTTAATATAAAAAATGGTTAAAATCACTATATTTTTGAGCCACAGCATCTCAATTACATCATCTTGAAAACTCCATTTTAACTTGCAGGTTTTCAGTCAAAACTCACAGTTTTGCATACTTGCGCTACTAAAAAATTTAATTTTTACATGATAAAAAATATAATAATTTTTGATAGTATATAATTTGAGAGTTTCTCCACAATTCCATGTAAAAATATTGACTACTTTTATATTTAAAATATTCTCATTTTTCTCTAAAAAAATTGTCCCCAAATTTAAACTTTTCTGATGCAAATTCACTCTTAGATGCCTCCCAAGCCTACCACCACCGCTACCTCCAAGGCTCCCAAGAGCACAGCCGCTTCTGCTCAGGCAAGAAAGACCAAGGCTACCCTCTCCAAGCAGCCTCCTAAAGAAAAAACGCCTTCTGAGACCCCCACGCCTTCCCCTGAGCCTGAGGCTGATATCCCCACCCCCTCCCCACTCTTCCTTTGTCTACTCCCCCTCTTATCCCCAAGAGGAGCACGTCCACTCCAATGATGAAGATGGGAATAAAAGAGTCTCCAAAAAAACTATGGTGACCATGGTTCTGCAGCCTCAGAGGAGGAGCTCATCCTAAAGTGAGACTTACATGCAGTTGCCAATATCTGCAACGTCAACGGGCAATTTAAAGTTCCAGCTGTTTTTCCTGACTCTTTTCCCATTATGACCAAGAAGAGAGGTGCTGGCTTTTTAAAAGATGGCTTTCTCTTCAACTGCAATGACCAGAGAAAAAATATGACGCACCATCACTACCAGTGTGATAGTCCTGGCTGCCCTGCACAATTAACTACAATTGGGTTTACCCAAGTCAAGGAGCTCACCATTGAGCATGACTGTTTGGGCTCTGATATGCTCCTCTACTATCTTATGCGCTGGTACCTTTGCCAAGACATTCCTTTCAACAAGGACTTGACTTCAACTAAGCTGGTGACACATGCTCTCCTTTACCTGAATGAGGATCAGAGAGATGAGGTTGGAAAAAAGACCTGACTCCAACAGTATGTGACTGATCAACATTCAATTGATGCCAATATTGGTGTCAGCGCTAGAAGCATTGATGAGTTTGTAGCTTCAGAAGCCCAGAATACTACTATGCTTGACAAGCCATTTCTGCTACATGACAACAGGCAAGGTTCACCAAACCGTATTTTTTGCTTTTCAACACAAGAGGATCTTGTACGCCTTTTAAAGTGTGATACCTGGTTTGCCAATGGGACTTTTGCCTCTTGTCCAAAGCTAATTTATCAGCTTTGGGCCATCCATGGTCAGGTCAATGAACACACAATTCCCTTTGTCTTCTTCTTTCTCCCTAATAAAAGGGAAGAGACTTACTTCACACCTTGTATATACTCAAGCAAAAACTGGATGCCATCTTGCCCATGCTTAAAGAAGAGCTAACTGAGAAAAGGGGCCGCAAGAAGAAGAAGGTCAGCCCAGAGGCCACCCAAGAGTAACAGGCCACAACCAGAAAGGCGCCAGAGTCCCTTCCCTACCATACTATGTTAATGGTTGACTTTGAGGCTACACAGGCCAACGTCTTTATCAAGGTATTTAGGAGCAGGCCCCAAGACTGCTTCTTTCACTACTGCCAGGCTCTGCGCAAGAACCTGATGAAAAACCAGACCTCAATAAGCTGGTATACAAAGATGGTACAAAGGAGGCCAGAAAGATATTCAATTGCTTTGCTGCTCTGGCCATGGTCAGAAAGGAAGAGGTTAACCTTTTTTACAACAAGCTTCTCAACAACAATTATATTATTGAGAACCAAAAAGCATTTGCTCCTTTCATCCAGTACGTTGAGCACCAGTGGGTGGGTGTATTCCAGGGACATTGCCACATCTGCAAGGGTGGCAACTCAATTAATTGGAACTGCTATAAGCAGGCCAAAGAAGGCGTAACTAAGACCACCTCATCACTTGAAAGTTGGCATAATCAATTTTCTGCCTGGTTAGGGCAAAAAAGCCTATGTTCAATATGATCATCAAGAAGCTGAAGGTTCAGCATGCACACGGGGATCAGCTATATTCCCAGGCCATCAAAGGCAAAGCTATTGTATCCAAGCATGCTAGCCAGCAGGTCAAGTTTGCAAATGTTACAAAAGCGGCTTTGGCCTATTACACCAGAGAAGACTGCCTTACCCATCTCAAAGACATTGCCACAGCCCTTAGATCTAATGTATAATTGCTTTTTTAACAATAAATTTTCTTTTTTCAAATATTTGATTTTAACTTTTAATATGAATATACATGTTTAATATAGTGTTAAAATTTAATACAAAAATAGCACCGTTTTAGGATGTGTTGACTTTTGAGCTTTGCACACTATAGTTGATATTAGATGACCCCACATTTTTATTGCAGATTTAAAATCCTTGGATGATTTTGAGTCTAGCTTTATGCTTTTTGTGAAACTTTTAGTATTTATATATATGCTTAATATAGAGTTAAAATTTAATACAAAAATATCACAGTTTTAGGATGTGTCAACTTTGGAGCTTTGCACACTATAGTCAGTATTAGCCAACCCCACATTTTTATTGCAGATTTGGAATTCTTGGATAATTTTGAGTCTATTCATATGTTTTATATATTTTTTGAAATAAATTTTGGGCTTTTATTGATATTTTAAGTTATCTGGTGAGGTTTAGCCAGAAATACAAGATAGGGTACTGTAGATTCAGAACCTGAACGTAAAAATGCGGGTTTGTCAAATCCTTGATCCAAATTTTGAATCAATTTTGCAGGCAACTCAGCTGAGTAAAAATTAAAATATTTAATAAAATTTACCATTTTAATTTGACTTTTTTTGGTTTATTTAAATTGTCAAATTTTGAATCCCTCAAGCAGATAACTCAACTAACAAAAGACAAAACTCAGCAAAAAAATGCGGGATAAATGAATCAGAAATGCGGGATTCTAATGTACAATTTGATATTTCCTGTACTGTAAATTTATAACCTGAACGTAAAAGTGCGGGATTGTCAAATCTTTGGTCCAAATTTTGAATCACTTTTGTGGGATAGCCTTTTTAATTAAATTGATTTTTTTGAGTATTTATTTGAATTTTTAAAAATGCGGGAACTCATAGACACTTTGCAAAGTTCAAGTCAAACTGAATATTTCCAATGGACAAAATGAATTAACTGGAATCAGATTTGAAGCCTTCAAATCCATCAACCATTTCCATTAAGTTTACTATGTTTTTTGGAATTGCGGGATTGGCAAATCCAAGAACAAAATTTCAAATTGCTTTTGAATGCCACTAGTAAACTCAAATAATAATTGCAGGAACTGGAATCAAAATTAAATGTACAGTAAGTAACTAGGATAAATCAACCCAAATCAAGAAGCTCCACTTTGGATAAAATCAAATGAAAAATCCAATCTAAACACCCATGTTTAGACATGAAATTAAGTGAAATGAAAATTATCTAAACTGGAAATAATGCAATATTCTCACTTTAAATCACTAATATAGCAATCATAAAACTATATAATGTTTTATGAGCTACTCTCCTTTTTCCTTGAAATTTTTAAAAGTTTCAAGGAAGAAGGAGAGGGGGGAAAGATAAATCATTAGTTTACTAACTATGTATTCATGTATTACTACTAAGGATACTTGATTACAGTAGATATCAGAAGACACTAATAATAAAGTAGAATTATATATTACAATCTATCTTATCAGGTTGTCTTTTCTTTGGTGTGTTGATAATGTGCTTGCAATTAATTGGACAGCTTGATTTCCTATCGCCAAGGCAACTCGAGGTGAAGCTGTCCAATTAATTGCAAGCACATTATCAACACACCAAAGGAAAGACAACATGATAAGATAGATTGTAATATATAATTATACTTTATTATTAGCGTCTTCTGAAATCTACTGTAATCAAGCATCTAAATTTTAGCCGTCCTAAAAAGAAATAGGGTGATTTTTGAGAATGCCTATGATTCCTAAAAGAATTAGCACAAATCCACTCTATATCCTTTAGCATCCTTTTTGAGACACCAATAAATTATATTTATTTCAAATTCCTTGCAATTATGATTTGAAATTTGGTTCTTTGATTTGACAATCCCGCAATTTCAGATTTTTTAATTTTTACATGATGTCCATGATTCAATTGAAATACAGGAAATCTCAAATTGTACATTAGAATCCTGTATTTCTGATTCATATATCCTGCATTTGTTTGCTGAGTTTTGTCTTTTGTTAGTTGAGTTATCTGCTCAAGAGATTCAAAATTTTCCAATTTAAATAAACCAAAAAAATCAAAATAAATGGTTGATTTTATTAAATATTTTATTTTTCACTCAGCTGAGTTGCCCGCAAAAGTGATTCAAAATTTGGACCAAGGATTTGACAATCCCACATTTTTACGTTCAGGTTCTGAATTTACAGTATGTCTAACAAATCATAGACAACATGTAAAAAGTAAGAAATCTAAAATTGCAGGGTTTTCAAATCCAAGAACCAAGTTTCAAATCATAATTGTGAGGAATTTGAAATAAATATAATTTATGGGTATCTCAAAAAGGATGCTAAAGGATCTAGAGTGGAATTGTGCTAATTCTTTTAGGATTCATAGGCATTCTCAAAAATCACCCTATTCTATTTTAGGACGGCTAAAATTTAGATCCTACTATTCACAAATTTAACATATTTAACAATAAAATTGACTAAAATATAAATTCCTCTTCTTGAGTTTAATTTTTAATAAATTTTTATTTGTCTTATTCCAACACCAACCAAGTCAACAAGCTGTTCCCTGGCTTTGAAAAAATCATGCAGGGCTATGCTGGGTCTCTTAATGGTGAAGCCTCCCTCTATGGCCACTCCCAACCTGCAGGCCCCTCTGCAAGCCTCACCCAGGAGTGTGTTCTTTCTCCTGCAACTTCCAGCATGGCCCTGTTTGCCCATCATGCACAGGCAGCTGCCAACCCAAATCCTGTATCAACAATGGCATCCAGAACCAGCCATTTGAGCCATGGGGTCACCCAGAGAGCCCAGAATCCCAAAACAGCCAATCAGATAGCATTGATTAGTTCCCAAGATGGACACATCCCTCCCCCAGCCAATCAGCCTTCAAGACACAGAAGAAAATTAATCACTCCAGAGATTGTTCTCAAAATGGTTAAAAAGCAAGGGATGCTTATGTTCCTCAGGGAAATTGCGGCCATAATGGGTTTTGCAAAGTCCACTGTGGCTGCAGCCCTGCAAGCCCACGCCAACTGTGGCCCCCTATCAAGAAGACCCCAAATGGTGCCTGTTCTTTGACTGAAGGTGAAAAAGCCCATCCCATCATGCTGGCTATTATGGAGCGTGACTCACAGATGCCCTTGGTCCAGGTTTGTCTCCAACTGGAACTCCACAGCATTTTCACCAATAAGAGAACAGTGAATTTGTAGATGCACAGAGTTGTGGTTGCCACCAGAAGCTTACCCAATCAGGTTCTCAGTGGCCCCAGTTTGATGTACACTGACCCCTATGATTCTAGAATCATCAATTTTATCAAAGGAAGGTCAATGAGGGCCTGTAATGACATAATCTTCCTTTTGTATGCCAAGATATCTGCAAGTATTCAAGACTATGGAGAAAAGTGTATCCAGTCTGACGTATACACGCACGGACCAATCCTGTATCAATTTGTTGGGGTTTTATTGTCAGTTTCCCCATTGGGTGTCAATCATTACTCCGCATTGTCAAACACAGCAGATGGGTATGCCTAACAGACGGAGCTCAAGGTCATGCTGGAGGAGTGGGTTACCCAAAACGCCATGTACACAGTTGTACTAAGTGCCAAGATGGAGCAGCAGGAATGGGCAACCAAAGAATTTAGGGTTGTGGGGCATACCTGTTGGTCCTATCCCATCAACCACGCCAACATGCATCTTTCAGATGTATGTCTCTATAATTTTGGTTCCGCTCTCAGGCGCTTAAAGCCTGCCACATACAATGAACTGTGCACCCAAATTGATAAGGGTTATGAGCTTTTCCCTTCTCATGTTTGTACAGGACCTATCAGATCTTGACATTTTCTATGCAAGTGATAGTGATAAGTCCAGAAAGAACTCCTGCCTCCCCCCACACTCAGCCATTTTTTACCAAGCCAGTATATGTGACAGAAGAAGAATTCAAGCAATTGAAGCAATAAGCTCTTGCTGCCCCTTCCCAGTCAACAAACCCTGCCTCCCCAACCCCCCATCAAGCCACCTGCCTTCCAACCCTAACTCCCAAGCCACTACCAATCCCCCCCACTATCTCTGATGCCGTCCCTTTCACAGGCGCAGATGAAGGCAATGTTCATTCTGCCCATTCCCTCCCCTTCTTGTCCCTTGATGAGTAAAATAAACCTTTTATTTGTAACAACTTATTAAAATTAATATTTCTCTTTCAATTCACAAAAGCAATATTTATTTTACATTGTTATTATTTCCCATATTTAAAAAATATTTTGTACATTTGATGTGGTAACATATAATTATTTGCATGAATATTTTTCATTATCAATAATAAATTAAAGACCATAAATGTAAATATTGCATTAGAATATTGCAATTAGACGTCAAATCTTGATATTTAGACATTATTTACATAACTCAATGCATTTTGTTTAATAAAATTCATTGTAAACTTGGCCTTTTTCATTATAATTTATTGAAATTGACTGTGTTTATATTAGAAAGCCATTATTGCTTAGTACAAATATTGATACATAATGCATTTTACAGTCTGTATATTTACCTATTGGTAATAATTCTGTAAACTTTTCAGTCAGATTTTATGAAGTAATGATAATTTAATGGATTAATAAACTAATTTTTATTATCATTAATTGGCTGATTTTCTTTGGGGTGGCAATAGTGCATTTCCTGATATTTACACAATGGTTTCCAATTGGTTGGTTTCACATCCAATCACACAGGCAATAGGAAAACAAGCTGCCACCCCAAGACTGGATGCAGTCAGGGTGATGACTTGATTTCCTATTGCCTGTGTGATTGGATGTGAAACCAACCAATTGGAAACTAGTGCATAAATATCAAAAAATGCACTATTGTCACAGCAAAGAAAATCAGCCAATTAATGACAACAAACAGTAATCTATTAACACATTACATTATTATTACCTCACAAAATCTGACTGAAAAGTTTACAGAATTATTACCAATAGGTAAATATACAGACTGTAAAATGCATTATGTATCAATATTTGTACTAAGCAATAATGGCTTTCTAATATAAACACAGTCAATTTCAATAAATTATAATGAAAAAGGCCAAGTTTACAGTGATTTTTATTAAACAAATTGCATTGAGTTATGCACATGATGTCTAAATATCAAGAGTTGACTCTAATTGCAATATAGTAATATAACTTTACATTTATGGTCTTTAACTTATTAATAATGATGAAAAATATTCATGTGTTGTGGATAGTACTATAAAAACCAGTTTTTTGATGTAATTCAAACAAAATGTCAAATATCTACAGCCTTATCAACATATTAGAGTCATCCCTCCAAAAGATTGTTGAAGTTGAACATAACATAAGGGAAATTGTGGTAAATCAACTGGTAAATGAGGGAAGGGCCTTGGTCCAGCAAAAAAAACTGCAAAAAATATCCTGGGAACAATAGTCAACAAAGAAAAAAAATTCAAATCTTCAAAAGGAAATACTCAAGCGGTTAGATTTCAAAAGTGAAAGTTACAACTTGTGGGAATTTGCAAAAACCAATAGAAAGAAACTTCAAAAAATCAAACTAATTAAATGAAATGAAAGCTCAAAGGATATTAACACAAATGAAGAGGAAACTGATCAAATGGAAACAGAAGAAAACAAAACACAAGCAAGAAGCAGGAGCGCTTCAAGAAATACTGAAAATTTATCAAATGAAAATCAAGAGAAAGCACAAGTTGCAAGAAAAATAAGGAAAATCAAGCCCAGAAAATAAATGAAGAGCAGCCAAAACTCATGAAGTTTGCTGAAGGGGAGCCTGTGGCTGAGGGGGCCGCAGGGGAAACAATCAATGAGTTTTTTATGTTTTACTTATATTTACTTTAGTTATAACTAGGAATGGGGACAAGGTTGCTGAAGTGGCGGCGTTCACGCCAAGTTGGTTTTACAGGGGTTACCAATCACTGGTAGCTCCTGTAAAGCAAATAAATAAACATGAAAAAGATAAAATAATTCAAATGAATATGAATAATTTTGCAAATATTGAAGCAAAAGCCAAGGAATATTTACCACCCACAGGGTGCTTGCTGTGGATTAGGGAAGCATACAAAATAGGAGCAAATATTAACTTCAAAGAGATGACTGAAACTCACAGGATATCAAAATAAACTTTGATGAATATATTTATGAAATTATTCAACAATTTTCCTTTCAAACATCAATTAATACAAAAAAATCTAATAAAAACTGACTTTCAAATAGAAACTGAATATCTTAAAACTGAAAATTTCATTGAAGTATTCAAAACATTATCAAATAAAGTCAGGGATGCAGTCCTTGTGAATACATTTAAACCTTTATTTATTTTGTTTGCTAGGGCATGAGGGAAGATACAAGTCAGGCACCCCCTGGAACCATCTTCAAGCTCAGTCTAACACCCTATATCAACAGATTAGTTCAAATATACAAGAGATTATGTATGTTTTCTGAAAAATATACCTTGCAAAGGATTCATGTTGCAGTATACCCAGGAATCCTACTACATTGCATATTAAAAACTAACATCAAAAAGTTGGAGGATGTACCTATACAACTTGATATATGCCAATTAGCACTAGAACACCAGAAGATACCACAGGGGTATAGGACAGTTGAGCTTGTCCTGTACAACTCCTTTGCACTGGCATTATTGTATGGGTACTATGTGCCTCCTGAAAAAGAATCTGCTGATTGATTTTCTTACCTGTCTCTCTTTTATTAAGTGTTTGTCAACCACCGGGGTGCAGGGCGCCACCCCTCTTGCAATTGCATCCAGGGTTGTCCACCACGTACAGAAGAGTGTGTAGATCCAATTAGACGCTCTAGCTAAAATTTGATTTCAGGGTATAGTTCCCCGGAATAATCACATTCCCTTTGCAATTTTCATCTCCCTAATAAATGATCTATCCTTGCAATTTAACTTTTATATTTTTTATTTTTAAATTTTAATTTAAATATTAAAATTTAAACATTTAAATTTTAATAGTTAAATTACAATAGTAACATATCTAAATATATTATAAGGCAGCAATTATAGTATGCAAACCTGTCAAATAAAAAAAATGTTTTTTATTAGCTTGTCAAGTACAGGTTCATTCATTACATATGTCAAGGGTCTGGATGTACAAGCATTCTGGCTACCGCCAATGTTGTAAAAGTTGCAGCAAAGGGTTACTAGTTTCTACAAACAGTTAGTCAGTGACCTAATTCTTAATACTATACCTGTTGATGGTATAGTGACAGCCTATGAAGGACAGAAGAATAAAAGGTGTATAGACAAAACTGATATTTATTTAGATAGCATCACACTTATATAGTGTAAGGCAGGGAATTGTCACCAGAGGCAGGGAGGTACAGAAAGAAGGACTTTCCAAATGGAGGGGATTAGAGTGGCACAGCTAAAAGTCCCGCGCAAGAGAATGACCACTTTCTTGTGGCTTTCCTTAAAGAGGTAGATATAAATAACTTAGTTGTTCTATTTATAATCCCAGAAGTGAAGCATGTGCCTTGTGCGCAATCAAAAGGCAAATTGAACACCCATTTTTGGCGCGTTTTAAATGTCTCTATCACTATTAGAATTGGGATGCAATAGTGCAATTGTGCAATTGTTCCATTGCTTAATCCCTAGATGGACAATTTTACGTCTAATCCATTCAGGATCTGCAACATTTCCCTCCACTGGATTAGACAATAGGTTTAAAAATGGCTGGCGTCTCAAGGTGACGGCTATGGTGAAAAGTCCCTCTAGAAGAGTCACAAGAAGAGTCTTAAAGAAGGTGCAAGTGGTATTCCAAAGAGGCGCAAGCATACCAGGCCAGTGGAGGTGGTGAAGGCAGAAGAGAAGCAAGTAGTCCTGCATGATGTGGACGGCAGCTATCTGGACTTGGGGGTTCACTTAGATCAGCTACTGGTGCCTCAGCTGGCCTTAGGGGGGACAGACCCATTGTTTGCTGCGCTGTTCCTAGCTTTGAGTGAGCCCAGGGAGGTGACAGGAACTGGGTTGCAAAAGGGTAACAGTATCCATTGACGGTTCTCCATGTGGACGGCAGAAGAATACTTGGAGGCTCAGCTGAAGGAATTCCATTTTGAGGGTCAGGGTCTTTCAGTCTTGCAACAGGGGACGGTATCCAACATAGTGAAGTCAGTCCTTTGCGCTTGGGCAACACCTGGGGTTACCGAGGCTCAGCCAGTCAGTTGGAAAACCTCTGACAACTTTGAGCAACGTCTTTGACAAGCCTTCCAGGAAGTGTTGAAGTTGTACATAGTGGAGGGGACTGCCCATCTGGTGCCAATGGTGATGGCTGGCAAACTTTGTTCTTTGAGGAACCAACTGCTGTGATACCAAGAGGGAGGAGAACATGGGGGTCTTTCTTGAGTGGGCCTTGTCCATATTCTACGGGGTGGGTGGTCAGGTCCCA
This sequence comes from Entomophthora muscae, assembly GCA_014839935.2. Taxonomy (NCBI): domain Eukaryota; kingdom Fungi; phylum Entomophthoromycota; class Entomophthoromycetes; order Entomophthorales; family Entomophthoraceae; genus Entomophthora; species Entomophthora muscae. The sequence goes on along the minus strand of QTSX02000247.1, from coordinate 47,146 downwards.
GTATAGTATGCCCTTTGTGAGAGTCTTCTGTGGGACTGTATCTTCTTGGGGGTTGTCTTTCCTGTGGACATTGGGGTCAATTGTGTGTCTCGCTTGGTGGGGGTTTGTTGCCCAATCTTTAGTCATTGGCTTTGTGATCTGTAGGCAACCAGTTGTGTTTCTTGGCTGTCATTCAGGTGGTAGAACAGTTAGTGCGGTACTGGAAGAGTCTTGTCAGTCTCCAATAAACACCTTGTTCTTTTATTCTTATTCCTCATACTTTGGTGCAACACTATTGCAAACAGGACAATAACCCATGGAATTTTTTAATTAGGCTTTTGTTTTTTTGGGTTATTGTCCTCATTGGGGCTTACTCTTGGTCACTAGGAGCAGCACACATATACTGAGTGTGTACTCTAGTGATTAATTGCCCAGAATGGGGCTCCTTAAGGGTGTAGGAGTCAGGGTTGGTCTTCTGGATAACTTGAACTGGGCCTTGCCAAAGGGAGGCAAGTTTGGATTTGCGGCTGTACCCTCTATTGCTGAAGAAGTAGACTGAGTCTCCTACCAGGTAAGTGAGTAAGGCGGGGCGTTTGAATGCAGCTTGTTCTAGGTCCTGCAACCTATGGTTTAAGTTTATGGTGTACGCCTCTGATTGCAAGCAAATAAGAGTTTGAACCAGCTTATTGAGGTACACCTCTGGGGACACAGCCAGGCTGGGCTTTAACAAGGAATATAGTAAAGGGGGAAGTCCTGGTTGCTAGCCGTAGAGCAGCTGGAAGGGCGGCTTGCCAGTGGCCCAATGGTACCCAATGTTGTATACAAAGGTGGCCGCAGGCAGGAAGGTATCACATTCAATCTCATGTTGGTGACTGAGCTTCCAGAGTATCTGGACCAGGCTCCCATTAGTGCGCTCTACCATGCCATTTTTCTGTGGTTGATAAGGAGTGGATAGTGTCCCACAAATTCCCATCAGTTGGTTGAGGCGGGGGATGATGTAACTGAGGAAGTTGGTACCATTGTCTGTCAGCAGGATCTGGGGGCAACCATGTTTGTATATGATATTCTCCAGGATGAACGTGGCTGTCACCAGTGCAGATTGGCTGGGAACTGCCTTGGCCTCTACCCATTTAGTCAGATGGACAACCACCACAATGATGAACTTGTTGCAGCTGTTGGTAGCTAGCAGGGGGCCCACTACGTCAATGGCTACAGTGTGGAAGGCAAACCCAGGGCGTACCAGTATGTGTTGAAACTTGGCAACCTTAGGCCTCTCAATGTTACAGTCATGACAGTTGGCTATGTTGTAACTGTGCTGTTTTAGCAGAGTTACAAGGGGGAAATATTTAGAAGATAGAAAATAATCTTTATTGTGAGATAGTGATTATATAGCTATTGTGAATTAATGGATAGCAGGAACATGATTGGTGATCACACGGCTGGATGGAAGAGGGGGTGGCTTGATCCTGCTAATGAGTCAAGTGCCAAATTGAGGTATCCACCGTGAGGGATCATCATTTGCTCATGTTGATTGATTTGGTAATCTGAGTTGACTTCCTAGTCTGGCTTTGAGTGACCGGGTAATTGGATTGTGGGTCACAAACCCGCTTGGTTGGACCTTGCTGGTGGGTCGAGCCTGCGGGTTTGACACCCCCCTGCTGAAAGTCGGCCTCCTCAGGAGGCAGGTTGTCAGGGAGGTTGTCAGGAGCCTGGGCGCCATATTGAACCAGTTGTTGTTTGGTGGCAGGCAGGGCAGTTTCTCGTTGTTTCTGTCTCGCTTTGCAAGGTTATAGGCGGTTGTGGTGTAATGTCTTGTCTTGCTTGCGTTTCCTGAGCCCTTGCATGAGGTAAGTGTTATTATTGTTTACCTTTAGGATAATTGCTGGCTCTACTTTTTTGGGTTGTAGTTTGCTTTTGTCAACATTCATGACCCAGACTTTGTCCCCAACTTCATGTCTCTGGCAGATGGGTACAAAGGTCTTTTGTAAGCATTCCTTTTGTTTGGCTGCTTGTTTGCTGTTGGCCTCTATTACTTGAGGATCAGAGAGAGGGGGGACTTGACTTGGAATTTCCAGTTTGGGTCCTGTCAATGCTTGAATGATAGTTGGCTGTGTGCCGTATACCAGTTCAAAAGGGCTTATCCCGGTGTATCTGTTCACTTGGGTTTGGCACACAAGTAATGCAGTTGGTAGCTGCTTATACCAGTCTTCAGGTCTCCTGGCAGTGAGTTTGGCTAGGGCTTGCACAAGGCTACCATTAAGCCGCTCTACGCGTCCATTGGCCTGTGGGTGGTATGGTGTTGTGACGGTGTGTTTGACCCCATTTTTGGCAAGGTACATTTTGGTGTTTTTGGAGGTCAATTCTTTGCCCCCATTGGTTATCAGGAGTTCTGGCTTTCCAAACCTGCTGATTATTTTTTTGCCAATGAATTGTCAGACGTCGTTACCAGTGTGTGTTTTCACCGCTTGGGCTACTGGCCGCCTTGTTGCAAAATTGATGACTGTGATGATGTATTTTTTGTTGTTGTGCTTTCCTGGCATGGGGCCCACAATGTCCAGAGCCCATACTTTGAACAGCAGTTGGGTTTGGATGGGGAGTACAGACTTAGGCGGGGTTTTGCTTTTGGCAAACTTTTTGCAGACCTTGCACTGTTCTAGCACTTCCTGGACATTGCAGTATAAGTTTGGCCACCAGGCTTTATGTTTTAGGAATTTGTATAGATTTTGGCTCTTAGTGTGTCCAAGATCTCTGTGGTAGCAAAGAATGGTATTGACTTGTTGATGTGTGGGAATGTAGGGAATGGTTGTGCCATCTGATATCTTTCTGTGAAGATTCCCGTATACGTCAGCAAAGAGGTGCTCATTCTTGATGACCGTTTCTTTGGTGATATCAGTTATGCCTGCGGGGAACCCTTTGTCTTTTGTACGGAGCACTAGGAGAGGCCAGTCTGCGTTGAGCCCATTCTCTCCCCTAGAAGCGCAGACATACAGGCGGGACAGGGCGTCTGCCATGGCAAGCTTGGCCTTGGGCTTATATTGGATGAGCATGTCAAACCTTTCTAGGATTTCCATCCACTGCGCTTGGCGGCGTGACAGGTTTGCCTGTGTCTTGAAATAGACAAGCGACTTATGATTGGTTAGTGCTGTGAATTCTTCCTGCTGTTCCAGGTAACAGCGCCATTTAACTAGGCAGTATACAATGGCTAGTAGTTCTTTGTTGTGGATAGGGTATTGACACTTGCCATCTGTTAGCTTGTGCAACTTGTAGGCTACGGGCAGGAAATCACCATCACTATTCTTAATTTGCAGTACTCCCCCAATGGATGCATCTGAAGCATTGTTTTCCATCTGATATTCTCTGTCTTGTTTGGGGTATTGTAGGATGGGCACTGTTGTGAGCTTTTCCTTGAGACATCTGAAACAGAGGTCACGTTGGGGGGTCCATACAAACTTGGACTTGGCGCCAGTTATAGCAGACAAGGAGGCGGTCAAGACGCCGCAGTTGGGTATGAAACGTTGTACATAGGCCACCATTCCCAAGAAGGTGTGTAGTTATGACTTGTCCTTGGGAGGTAAATTTTGCAGATGGCTTGTATCTTCTGACTGTTGGGTTTGATACTGTCCTTTGAGACTATGTGTCCCAAGAAGGGTAGTTGCTCTCAGAAGAACTGGCATTTAGAGGGCTTGTCCAGCAGTTTGTGTCATGCCAGGGTTGTGAAGACTTCCTCCAGGTCCTTGTGATGCTGTTCCACCAAGGGGCTGTAGACAATGATATTGTCCAGGTACACGAGGGAGTGTTTGCCTATGTGTGGCGCAAACACTTTGTTCATGAAGGTTACAAAGGTGGACAGGGCATTGGTCATGCCAAAGTTGAGTACCACACATTTGTAGGAGCCGTACTTAGTGCGGAAGGCTGTCTTGGGGATGTCTTCCTCCTTGATGCGTATCTGGTTGTAGCCTGCGGTTAGATCAATCTTGGAGAAGACAGAGGCTCCTCCCAAGGCGTCAAAGAGATTGTCAATTAGTGGTAAGGGGTAACAATTCTTGATGGTGACTTTGTTTAAGGCGCGGTAGTCTGTGACCAGGCGTAAGGTACCGTCCTTCTTGGCCACAAAGAATACGGCGGCCCCAAAGGGAGACTGTGAGAGGCGGATAAGTCCTTTTTCCAGTGCTTCCTTGAGATAGGCGTGCAGGGTGTTGTCCTTGTTTGGGGTCAGTCTGTAAATGGGGCGTGCCTTGGATATGGCCCTCTTGAGTTGGATGGAGTGTTGGATGTGTTTCTCAGGGGGTAGCCCAGGTAATGCTTCCTTGAAGATTTCTGGGTGACGGGCCACAATGTTGCAATCTTGCGGCGTGGAGGTGTCCTGGTGATCCTTGAATTGTATGATTTCATACTGACAGGAGTCCCAGTCAATAGCTTTCAGGTTTTCCTTCTCATCCAAAGTCTCTTTGATGCGTACAAAGACGTGGTCTTGTAGGAGTTGGTCTACAGAGTCTGGGTAGATTTGGTGGTTGACACCTTTGCGCTTGATAGTCAGTACTGAGGTTGCCCAGTCCACGTGAGGGTTGTTTCTCTGTAACCAGTCTAGTCCCAGTACAATGTCAAACTTAGGGAAGTCAATGACAGGACCTTGGATGGTGGAGTGGAGGTTCTCAAGCATGACAGAGAAGGGGGCAGTTTCCTTTGTCACAGCAATGTGATGTTCATCAGCCAGGACCACGTTTTTAATCCGCAAAGGATTAGTGGCCAGCTTGAATTTGTTCACAAAGCTGCTGTTGACTAAAGTTCAATCTGCGTCCGAGTCCAATAGTGCTGATCCTATGTAACTGCAAAAGCAGAAAGGGTAAGACATCAATTTATTGGGATGTCTGGTGATGGTGTACAGTACTGGGTCTTCCGAGGGAACTTGGATCATTGGACATTGGTCCACGTCCTCGGGTTGGTATTCATTATTGTGCAAGTCAGGAGTTGCGTGGGGAGAGCTTGGCTTGCTTAGTGCTCTCCCCAGGCTTTTCCCTCATCTTGGTTGCCTTGGTTGGTGGTGACACAGAAATGGGTGTGATTTGATTGGCCATTATTTCCATTCCCATTCCCATTCAAAACCGTGGGTTTGTGGTTGTTGTTGTTGCCGTTACCTCCAGGAGGTGGTTGCAAGGAGCGCCCACTTGAATGTGAGTCCTTGGGTCTCTCTTGTTTCCCAGTCTGTGCCTTGTGCAGAGCGTTGGAGGTTTGCTCCGCTTTTTCTGCTTCACAGTACAGGCTTTGCAGGTTGGTAACCTGGTCCAGGTTACATGTCTCATCACGTGCGACTTGAGAACGTCGTAGTACATGAGGTGTGTTGCTGGGGTGTCAAAGGCCATATCAGATGGGGCACAGAGACAGAGTTCCTTGTAGGTGCAGGTAAGTTCCTTCACAGTGCCTGTCTGAGTCAGGTTCTTTACTTGGTGTATGATCATTAGTGCTGTATCCTTGAGCACAAACCTTGCCAAGAAGTCCTGTTTGAAGGTGTCCCAGTTCATGTCCGTGTGCTCTTTGTGCCACTTGTCACACCAGGTGCCAGCGTCATGGGTCAGAAAAATGGAAATCTCCGCAATCCAAAACCGCTGTGGGCACTCCATCTGAGCCAACTTGCTTTGGGCGGACTGGATCCATGCAGCAGCATTGTCGTTGTTGGCCCCCACAAAGGGCTCCAAGGTGGCACTGCAAAGTCTTTGTGCAACATAGGAGGGCATGGTGGTCTTGTCAGCTAGTTGTGGCATTGATGAGGGTGCCTGAAAGAACCCTAGGGCAGACAGGGCGTTGAAGGCGGGTAGCAGGATCACTATGTTTTGGTAGAGAACAAAACCATCAGGTATCTCGGTACCAGGAGTATACGGCGTCCAGTCGGGTAGGAGGCCAGACATAATTCTGTCGAGGATTTGTTGGCCGCAGCGTGTGCAGGCAACAGGCGGAATTTTTCAAGATAAGGTAGGATGGAGAACCTACCTGTGCTACCAATGTTGTAACTGTGCTGTTTTAGCAGAGTTACAAGGGGAAAAATATTTAGAAGATAGATAATAATCTTTATTGTGAGATAGTGGTTATATAGCTATTGTGAATCAATGGATAGCAGGAACATGATTGGTGATCACACGGCTGGATGGAAGAGGGGGTGGCTTGATCCTGCTAATGAGTCAAGCGCCAAATTGAGGTATCCACCGTGAGGGATCATCATTTGTTCATGTTGATTGATTTGGTAATCTGAGTTGACTTCCTAGTCTGGCTTTGAGTGACCGGGTAATCAGATTGTGGGTCACAAACCTGCTTGGTTGGAACCTTGCTGGCGGGTCAAGCCTGCGGTTTTGACAGCTAGAGTATCCACTACGTTGGTGTGAATTCCTTCCAAGAAGCAGTGTTGCTGTAGCAGAGCTAATGTCTTCTGTATGCCACCATGGCCAGTAGTCTTATGAGCGGCCACCACTGAGTCCATGCGTAGGGATGGGCATATGTAGGGTAGCCAAGAGTCTCCACAAAGCTTCAGGAGCTGTCCCTTAGAGACCTTGACATCAACAGTTAGCTTCTTGAGAGCTCTCTGTATCTCTACTGACTCCTCCCCCCCACAAAGAAGGATCCTCCATAAGCTTGTCATAGAGAATGTCAGCCATGGGGGATACTAAGGCAACAGTGGGAAGGCGGGAGAGACAGTCAGCATTCTGGTGGGCTGCCCTGGCTCAATGAATGATCTCGTAGTCATAAGCCTGAATTTTAATGGCCCAACACGCTAGACGTCCTTTGGGGTCCTTGAGAGTCTTTAGCCATTGCAAGGAGGAATGGTCTGTTACAACCGTGAAATGTACCCCATGGAGATAGACTCTGAATTGTTGGTAGGAGTATATCACAGCCAGACACTCTCGTCCGGTGACAGTGTAGTTCCTCTTGTGAACATTAAGCGTACGTGAGCAGTATCCAACAAGGTGTTCAAGTCTGTTGGAGTCCAGTTGGGAGAGAACACCCCCAATTGCTGTCAGAATAGCATCTGTATGAACCACAAATGGCTTGGCAAAGTCAGGGTAGGCCAGCACAGTGGCTGCAGTCAGTGTTCCCTTGAGAGCATTGAAAGCAGATTGGCACGCTGGGCTCCAGAAAAATTCCTTATCAGCTTGGAGGAGTTGAAAAAGGGGGTCACCCAGGGATGCAAAGTTGGGGATGAAGAGGTGGTAGTACCCAATCATCCCCAGGAAGACCTGCATGTCCCACTTATTGGCCGTGATCTGCATTTGCTCAATGGCTTCCACCTTTAGAGGTACAGGGCGGAGTCCATCTTGGCTAATGATGAACCCCAAGAACTCAAGGTGCTCCTTGAAGAAGTTGCACTTGCGTGGCTTGAGCTTGAGATTAGCTGCAAGTAACCTCTGGAAGACTTCCTCCAAGTGTCGTAGGTGATTATTAAAGGTTTGGGAGAACACATTAATTTCATCCAGGTAGACTAAGACACTGGTGAGTTTGAGGTTGCCCATCACTGCATCCATAGCCCGTTGGAAGGTAGCTGGGGCATTGGACAGACCTTGAGGCATCCTTGTGGGTTGGAATAGCCCTTGGTCAGTGATGATTGCACATTTTTCTTGATCAGCAGGGGGTAGGTCAATCTGCTAGTACCCACTGATAAGGTTCATGGCGCTGAAGAGCTTGGCGCCATCCAGTTGGTCCAAGGTATTATCAATACAAGGGAGGGGATATGAATCCTTCTTGGTAACAGCATTCAGTCAATGGTAGTCAATCACCACATGGTTGCTGCCATCCTTCTTTTTGACAATCAGGAGAGGGGAAGCCCAAGGGCTTTTACTGGGGACCAGTAAGCCGGATCCCAATAGCTTCTGAAGCTCCTTGTTAGCCACGGCATGATTGGCTTGACTGCGCTGTATAGGTCTGCAGCGGATAGGTGGACTGCCTTGGGTGTCAATATGGTGAGCAACATCTGAAGCCTTGCCCAGGTCATAATCATCCTTGGAAAACATATCCTTATACTGGGCAAAGAGATCCATAGCTTTATCCTTCTGTTCTTTGGAGAGGCCAGATAGAGAGTCGCGGCTTATGACCAATAGCACCAGTGGTTGCTCACTGGGTAGACCCAACTCAGAGAAGTCTGCAAAGGGGGTGGTCTCTTGCAGGTTGTCAAGCTCTTCCAGCCGTATATAAGCCAGAAGTTGGTGTTTGGAGACAACCATAGCTTCACAACTCATGTTGGCCAAGAGTATGAGTACCTCCTTCTCACTTGGCATGAGGATGCCTGGTGCAACCCATGGTTCTAGTCTGGAGGCATTAGGGATGCCAAAGATTTCTCCATGAGTGCCAGCTGGTAGAGCCAGCAAGAGGCCTGTATTGGTGATCACCTGAGCGCCAGGTGGGATAGTCACATTACAGGAGGCGTAGACTGGGATACCCTTTGCTTCCCCAATTGAGAGAGGTAGCACCTTGACCTTCTTACTACGCAGTGTATAAGCAACTGGAAGCTCTCCGTCAGCGTACTCCAGATTGATGTAGTGCAGACAGCGTAAGGGCAGGTCAGACAGGCAATTGCCATGATAGAACATGGGTATGGAGTGGCCCATGATTCCAAATGTATGGTCCCCATGGTTAGTCACAGTGCCATACTGAACCATGAAGCTAGTCCCAATAAGAATGTCATAGCTGTTGTTTTCCAGAACTATAGCAGGAGCAGTGACCATTAGCTTCCCAAAGCAAAGGGGAAGAGAAGAGTAGGCTCCTTTTGCTCTAGTGGTCAGTGGCCCAGCAGTACCAAACTCTTCATGGTAGGCCAAGTCTGGTGCCAGCTTAAGCTTCTTAACCAGCCGTGAGGAGATAATGTTCCCAGGGGCACCAGTATCCAGTATGGCCCAGACATGAGTCTTATTCACTACCAGGTTGATATAGGTGCAATCCTGGAGGTCCTCTCTGATCTCCACAATCTTTGAGACCTGGTGTACGCTTAGTCCTTTGAACTTCTCCAGGAAGGTAGCCATGGCAGCTCTCACATCTGGGCTTACTTCCTTGAGGGATTCTAGCAGTGCTCAGATGTTTACTGTGCGGAGCAGTTTGGCCAGTTGTTCAGCACTGTCCTCCTCATGAGTGACTTCAACGCCTGGTTGAGCCAGTTGTTCAGCATAGGGTAAGGACACTGTTCTCCAAGCTATACAGGGGATAACCACCTCAGGGCAAAGTGTAGTCCAATGAGTTTGCATGTTAACAGTGAGGACTTGATGGAGGAGATCCTCTTGAACTCTGTCAGACTCCGCATCCTCATGTATTGGTTGGGAGTTGAAGTCAATCAGAGAGGGCTCATCCTTAGGGTTGGTCCCAGAGGATGGCAAGGCAGTAGGTCTCTGATCTGGTTTGTTGGGGGGAAGTGGTATGGGGGGAGATGAGGGTGTCAAAATTACAAAGGCAGCCAAGAATTTCTCCTTGTCCTGGCTGCTTACTAGTTTTTTGACTGGTCCTCATTGTCCTCCTCAATATCAGCGTCCTTGGCGTAGTCCTCCTCAGTGTCTTCCATGCCTACATGATGGATCTTTTGGTGTGGATTCCTACATTCCCAAGAGAAGTGGCCAGCCATACCACATTTGAAGCAAGTACGTGGGCCATTGTTGACTGGAGCAGGCCCAACCTTGTTGGAAGGCTTGGGCATCTCAACAGCCACGCGGGGTCTATGCTCAGATTGCTGGCAAGGGCGGTCTTCAGGGAGAGGGACTTCAAACTCCTCCTTGTGGGTGCGTAGGAGGCGGATCAGGTCTGGTACGGTGCAAGCGTTGTAAATGCCTGACTTAAGAGCCAGAGATAGTTCCCAGTTGACACGCACAGCATTAAGGAGTGCTGACTGCACATCAATAAACTGCACCGCACTCATGGGCAACAGAGTTTGAGCTTCAAGGTAGAACCTAGAAGTGAAGTCTTCTAGATTTTCCACCACCTTTAACTTGGTGTTGGTGAAGTCCATCTTGCAATCAAGGAGTGCTTCTTGGCTACCAAATTCTTCTGCCAAGGCTCTGGAGACTTTGGAAAAGGTCCAGCCATTCTCAGGGAGACGTGGCAAGATAATGGTTTGAGTCATAGCATCCAGACAGTTGATGATTGTGGAGTCCCTCATGGCATTGTCTGCATCATACATGGAGTTCTGATACAGACGTAAGAACATGGACACATTGCTCTTGCGGTCAAACTTGGGTAGATTGACGGGCTTGAAGTTGTTGGAGCCATGTTGAAGAGGAGAAGGTGTGATCCTCACTGGAGAGCAGGTGAGACGGGAATGGCTGAGAGTGGAGGCAGCAAACCTAGCCTCAGAGGCGCGGCAACAATTCTCCTCTTGCTGGGCTTCCTGTTCACTTTCTCTGTCTTGAGCAGCCCCAGAATCTTCAGGGGTGGCCAGGACGTCATCCTCAGACTTCAGTACTGGCTCAAATACTTGTACAGTGTTAGGAGCCAACCAAGTGTGGTCCTCATTGCTTCCGTAGCTATGATAGAACTCAGGACTAGAGGACCTCAGTGGACTGTGGTGACTCTTGGGGTTGATGGACATAGCCTGTAAGTTGACGGCCATAATCTTACTTTCCATCCTATCCAATTGGCTCTGGAAGGCGTCCAGGAGAAGTTGTTGTTTGTCCAGCTCATCTTGGTAGACCTTGTTCTCCTGGCGGGTGATATCCAAGTCATCTTCCAGAGAGGTGATACACTTTTTGTGGGTGGCAAGCTCAGCTTGGAGCAAGGCTATTACTTCCTTATCCTTCCTGACTTGGGTCTGGCTGTTGGCTCTGTCATGCAATTGAAAAAGTTTGAGACAATCCTGAAGATCTGACACAGTGTGGTAGCCATCAAACAGGAAGGCAAGATTGGCACTCTGCTGGACCAATTCTGTCTGCATCTTCTTGTAGTGATCAAAGAGCTCAAGGATGTCTCAACCAAGAAGGGCGCTAGAAGGTGAGTTGTTGGTGGCAGCAGATGTGGGAGTGAACAAGGGGATGGTGGCAAGGCGGCGGGCTAGGACTTCCACCTCATGAGTCAGGCTTTGAACCATGTGGCCAGTCTCCAGCACGTGAGTAGTAACCACACTAATCCAATTGGTGTCTACACCCTGATGGGTGAGGGTCTGTACCACATGTACTGGCACTAGCTTAGCTATACCCGCTTTGATGGCATCAACCCAGTGGAGCATGGTGTTCTGGGCGTTGGTGACTTTGGTAAGGTACTGATTGACAGTGGTGAAAGTATTACCCAGCTCAGAGTAAAGGACCTGGAGGAACGTCTGTTGGTTAGATACCAGTATTCCCTGGTCATGCACTAGGCTTTGGATGCGGCCCAGGTGCATTTGGTTGTGGCATACAGCAGGATGGGTGAATTGTTTTAGGTAGTCCTTGATATGCTTGAAAGTACGGAGGTCACAGCAGAGCTGATCAGGGTTGACCTGGGAGAGATTCTGGAAGCAACCCAAGGCGTTTTCAGCAGAAGGCTGCTGAATGGCCAGGTGTTCAGAGCAAGAACCATTATCAGCAGCACCAGCATCCATGGCGTGTGTCAGGGAACCAACCCTGACTGGCCAGCTTGCTAGCTTCTGGGAACTGGTGGGTTGCAGACTGGGTGGGCAGGGCCTACCAAAGGATTAGTGCTAACTTAATGAGGTAGGACATTGACTTGCCCAACCACAACCATGGACTGGCAGCGGGAACAATAGTATCTATTACTCCCGTGAGAGTTATATATACAATTCCAAAAAGCTTGTTGGTTTGGTCCAGAGGGAGTTTGGCGGCAGAGGCAGGCATTGGCTTGGGGGTGACGGGTGGCTCCATGTCTATTTGGTAGGCAGGGAGGAAGTTGTATTTATCTCTGAACAGGCTGGGTTTGGTAATGTACCAAGGGCCTTCTTGGTTGTATCTGGTTCTCTCAGTGATTCCAGCCAAGGGATCCCGGGCTAGTATGTTGTTGGTATAGTCTCTGTACTCGGGCTTTAGGGGATACTCCATGAAGTGGACGGAACCAAAGGGGGCACCTAGCAGGCGGAACGTAGCTGGCGGGTTGGCAGGTGGACCGGATGATCTTTGAGTGAACTGGCAGATTACAAGGATAAAATACAACAAGAATTGGGGAAACCAATATCTCATAACCTTTATTTAAGAATGATGATGGGGTTTTGGTCTTGGCCTGGCAGGTATTTATCCCTCACTGCCAGGATTCACTTCTTGGTTGGGTTTTCTGGACTTGGGCAGGTTGGCATCGGGTGTCTCAGATGGCAGTGTGGCGCTTGGCACTGGCGGTCTGCCACTGGCTGCTTCAGGGTGAGAAGACTTCAAATCCTTCTGTTTATTGATTCAAATGTTGGGTGCCTCTTTGGGTTCAGTGCCTTCCTCGGGACTTTTGGAGATTTTGGATTAAATCCCAGGGGGAGATTTGTCTATTTCACCAGGCAAACTGCCGGTGTCAGGTGTTGGCACCTTGAGGGAATTCTTGGCACCTTGCACTAGTGGTTTGCTTGCAGAATCCTGCAGGACACCTAAGGGTTTGGGTCCTGGCGGGCTGGTAGCAACTATGAGCCTGGCAGTCTGCAAAGGGTTTTGTCCAGGGTTCAACTCTGGTTCCATATTTTGAGATTTATGAGCATCCAAATTGTCATTCCTGACAGCGTGTATGGCATTACGGATAGCATCCTCAGAAGGTGAAGAGTTGGCGTCCATCTCCAAGGGGGCAGGGGCTTGTAGGAGCAGTGGTTGGCCAAAAACAATAGCTTGGGGTGTTGGTGTTCTGGCATTAATTGACTCAGGTTGGGCAGGCCATAGGGAGCGCCTGCTCTTTCCCCAGCATGGGTATTAGCAGCAGTGAAGGCTGGTGCCTGGTGGTAAGGGGAAACAGTGGCAGGAGTCTGGACCAGGGGCATGCCTCCCTCCTCATTGAAAGGACCGTGGGGGTGGGGGCTGTTGGTGGTGTAAGACATGAGCGCCAAGGCCGTAAAAGTTGCAGCAAAGGGTTGCTAGTTTCTATGAATAGTTAGTCAGTGACCTAATTCTTAATACTATACCTGTTGATGGTATAGTGACAACCTATGAAGGACAGAAGAATAAAAGGTGTATAGACAAAACTGGTATTTATTTATATAGCATTGCACTTATATAGTGTAAGGCAGAGGAATTGCCACCAGAAGCAGAGAGGCACAGAAAGAAGGACTTTCCAAATGAAGGGGAGTGGAGTGGCACAGCTAAAAGTCCCGCGCAAGAGAACAACTGCTTCCTTGCAGCTTTCCTTAAGGAGGTAGATATAAATAACTTAGTTGTTCTATTTATAATCCCGGAAGTGAAGCACATGTCTTGTGCGCAATCAAAAGGCAAATTGAACACCCATTTTTGGCGCGTTTTAAATGTCTCTATCACTATTAGAATTGGGATGCAATAGTGCAATTGCACAATTGTTCCATTGCTTAATCCCTAGATGGACAATTTTATGTCTAATCCATTCAGGATCTGCAACAGCCAACCTACTTAACATCCTGTCATTGCCTGATTTGGTCCCCTTCCAATATACTGTTCAACATAATGATAATGGCAACCAAGCAATATCACATGACAATCCAAGTATCCAGTGGCTCAAACCCATCTTGCACATGACCAACTCCTAAGTTCAATCCAACTAAATCCCCACCACAGTCAAGTCTATATAAGTCTAAAGTATTATCCAATAAAATATACTTCTCTTCTTTCTTAATTCCATATTTGAAACTTCCCCAAAAGGCGCTCCTTATCACATAGTTAAACATTAAGAACTGGATTTATCTGCATCAAGCAATCTGCTCTGCTTATGTTCTAACCAAGTGATTGTTTAGAACTTGAATTAACTTTTCCTTGTAATATGATTTGATACATATATTCAATATTATCATGTTCTGAGGTGCAGCACAGATACACAACAGGGAATCCTAACCTTAGGATTGGATTTGTGCTAAGTCTTGTTTAAAATGACAGGGAAGGCTATGCAATTACCTTGTGGCCCTGATTGAATAATATCTACTAGATGTGTCTAGGGAGGCGCCAAAGTACTCAAAAACACAAAGACAAAAATGTGAATAGAACTTAAATTTTATTGGATATAAAAATTGGGAATATAAACTGTGTAGCTTTACCACAAAACAGTACATGGACAGTAGGATCACTTGCCACAAGCATGAGTGGGGCAAGTGAGTTGCTGCAGAATCAGGAAACCAAACAATTGTATTTCCCAGTTCAGATACAGGCTCATTTTGAGGGGCAAAAGCAAAAGAGAGAGATTTTTCCTCAAAATAACCCATCAAAAGCAAAATTGAAACATGGTGAATGGCAGCATTCACAATAGTTATGCTTGACCCGCGTCATAAGTACTAATTAGTAAGAGATACATGAAACTCATTGGTTTTTGTGTTATGTGGCTATAGTGGCGCTGAAATAATAAGGATCAGATGATGACTTGCAAGGTCCAATTTGTGGCTTAAAAAAGCCAAAGTACCAACAAGGATTCATGATTATATAAATAAAATTAATATATTTCTATCTTTTTTAATTTATTTATTTGTTAGCTCAACAGTCAATACAATATTCAGTGCATTATAATAAAAATATGTGTCCTCATATCTAGTAAAATGAATTTTACTTAACTTTTGTACATATTCTTATATGTCTATAATACAATTCAACGTCATGTCATTATATATAATTAATAATTTTTTAGTCCTAATAAAAACAAATAAACCTAGAGCGCCCATTTATCTGATTGGCTCAGAGGCAAGGGCTTTGGGGAGGAATGATTCTGAGTGCTTGTAAAAAGCTGCCACCACATCAGGTGGCATTGCAAATTGACTGACCTCAAGGATGTTGAAGAGATCCTCAGTGTCCTGAGGGAGGCCTTTCTTCACCTTGTTTTTGATCCACCCAAAGACCTCCTCAATTGGATTCAGGAATGGGGAATATGAAGGGAGGAAGAGATGTCTCATTGGACAATTGATAAGCCGGTGGCTGGAGGTGTGGCTGTTTTTGTTGATGGGGGGAACTTGGACATAACCAGATCCACTTTGTGGAGCCTGACATTATCCAACACAACAATGTTGGTTGTACTGCAGTAATTGATCCAGAGATACTCCTTGACAGTTTGGAGAAAATCAAGAAATGTCCTGCTATTATAGGAACCCTTGATCATCTGATACTGGTCTAACCCACGAGGACCAAGAAGCGCTACCATGGAATAGGTCTGGGAACAGATAGCTGCACAATGGGCTACGCCTTCCTTGGACCCCTTCTTGACCCACCCATGCCTAGACCTGAGTGAGGAGGAAGACAAGGATTCATAAATGTAGAAGAACTGGATATTTCCAGTCTCCTTTAGGGCCAGATAAGTCTTGGCATAAATGTGTTAATCTTTGATGGTCTTTTTACTGTTCCTATTATACAGCAAAACTCCCAGTACTTTCCAGGAGAAGCCCAAATCAACCATTGCTTTGTAAACAAGGGTTTTAGAAACAGAAAGCCCAAACTCTGTGGCCAACATTGATTGGACAGCAAGTGTGTCCAGGTGGCAATCCTTGGCTACTCACTGCTTGATTGCATTGATGTGCACGGGTTGAAGTAGTTTTGGCTGCCGCTTAGCCTTGACAGATTTGGCAATTTGCCTGGTGTTGCCGTATTTTTTGTTGATGTTGCCAATATATCTGGCCGTGAAACCAAATTGGGACGCAATATCCTGAACTGCTGTTCCCCTGTTCAAGCAGTTGAGGAGAGCTTCAAGCTCATTATCTGTCAACCAACGCCAGCCCTTGGCAGGTACTGCAGCATCCTGGCTGGCTCAACACAGTGGATGGGGACTGTGGGGTTCCTGGTTGCCAGTCCCCAAAGTTTGTCCTGGATCATAGCCAGGGACCAGCTTGGAGGCGTTGTCATTCCCCAGCAGTGGTGAGTGGCTGGTCAGAAGCTTGTACTTGGCCTGCATAACTGCAAACTCTTCCAGCACCTTTCCAATTACTAGGCGGGCATCCCCACCATGCACCTGTACTTCAGCGGGCGCTAGCCCCTCTGTGGGCCTATACCAATCCTGTAACAACCTAGTAAATTCATTTCCTATATACTCCCTTCCCCTATCTGTCATCTCAAGATGCCTAGTTAATCTCTCCCACCCCTCCTGGGAAGACTTACTGGTGGCAAATCTTCTACAACTTTGACAATAGGTATCTTCCTCCCCCTTGGCTAGGGTAAAAGATATGGGGTAGCTCACTCATAGGGCTTGTACTTTGATCACTGGAAAATTTGGGCAGGGGCTGTAATAGGCTTTTTATTCACAATCAGAAAGAAGATCCCCTTAGAAACCTTCTGATATAATGCCTGGGTAAGGGAAACAATATGGGTTTGTCAATACTTGGAGTCCTCCAAAAATCTTTTGGACCCCTTGTACTTGGCCTTGGGCTCCTGCACCTTTATCCTGGGCTCCTGCATTCTGTTCCAGCTCTGGCTCCTTATCATTAGCTCTTGCTGCTGTATCTTGGTCTTCTGCACCTTTATCTTAGCCTTCAGCTCCTTCTGTAGTCATTGTGGCCTTTGTAATCCACTTGATCCAGTCCCTGAAGAGTCTCAGATAGCTCCCCCTTTTATAGCTCCTTGTTTCAGACCAAAATATCTCTCAGAACTCTTTTTTTCCAAAGATTAAACTATCCAGTTTTTCTCTCTCTACAATATATTAAACTCAATAACTTACTTCAGCCAATGAAAGCCCTGAATTTTCTGCTTCTTTATTTTTTAGGCTTTAACTCTTAAGTTAAAGCCCTCAAAACACTGATTAAATAGACTCTGTCTTGCAGCCAATCATACGCCTCAATTCAACTGTTTTGCCAAACAGTTTACCCAAATGACATGCTCTTGACTATAGTTCAAACCCAAAGCTGTCTTGCTCCGGGTAAACAACTGCTCCGCGTTTTGAACAATTTTGCCATGATTCCCATAACATTTCTCCGGAAAATTTTGAGCGCTTCTGTATATGTTTTACTTAGGAGAATTTCAAACCCTCAATTCTTTAACGTTTCTCTGAGTTTCTCTGCATTTCCTTCAACGTTTTGCGCTTTTGAACTTGCCTATTGCTTGCCCTTTCACCTCTCCTAGTTGTTCTTGGCAAAATTTGCTTATTTGCCTTCACAGTTTCTCTGTCCTGTTTCTGGCCTCTTTCTGGCTTCTTTCTGCTCTATTCAAACTTAATAAATTTTCAGTTTAAACACTTTAAATGATTTCTCTCTCTTTCTTATTATTTATATGATATTTAATTCTTTTATATCATTTCTTTGGCAGCTTAAAATCCTTATTTAACTGATTCTTTTATTGATATTTCCTCTCTTAAGACACCAAAATTAACCTTCCCACTTCCATTTCCAGTCTGGACAGTCCTTCTAAGTCATCTTCCAGCTCCATAGCTAGTCCTGCACTGACATCTTCTGGTCCTTCTACCAGTTCTTCAACCATATCTCTCAGCTCATCAGCTTAACCAGCAATCAGTCCATCTTAGTCCACAAAACAGCTCTTTTCAGTCTTCTAGCAGCTTATCAGTCCTCTGGATACTCCTACATCATGGTCAGCTACTCCTGCATCATGATCTTTCAGCCCTTCAATTTGTCCTCACTAGGAACCACCTTGGTTCTACCTGCACAATGAACCATTCTGGTTCCAAACTTCAACATGAACCAACAGTCCCTCAACTAGTCTTCACTGTGATCATACAGTCCTTCTTACTAGTCTTTTCTTTTGATCCCAAACTATGAACCACCTTGGTTCTTTATCTCAGTCCCTGTTACCAGAACCTGTAGCCCCAGGCATGAATCTACATTAAACTGGCGTTTGACTGGGCCCTTGCAAGTGGTAATCCACTTAGGCTATCCAACCATAGATAATGAAAGTCTATGCTGTTGTTTTTACTCACCCAGGTGGTTAAGTCTAGACTTTCAGTTGCAAAGTAATCAGCTTTACTTCCCAGAGGCCTGATCACACCAAGTTCTGCAGCTGCTTCCCCAAGCAACCACCTTGGTGACACCTCTGAGCAAATCTATGCCCTCCAATGCTCACTTTGGGATCTCTTCAAAGCTCTCATAGGGGCATAAACAAGGACACCCTACCAGTCTGTTAGGTAGGATGCTTGCTCACAGACCTTCTGTAAGTGTATTAGGGTACATAGAGCTCTCAGAGATCTTCCCCTCCCTGGCAGCCACGCTACCCACCAGGGGTCCAAAACTTAAAGCCCTGGTAGCCAAGTGGCCTATCATACTGGCACACTCTTCTACCCTGGCCGCCCGTGTTACCTGCCAGGGTTTAAACATCCTCTAGTCTGAGCAGCAAACGCTACCCATCAGGATGGATCACTCCCCACCCCAAGCAGCTAAAGTTCCCTGCTGGGCTATCTTATTCCTCACCCCAAGCAGCCACAGTTCTCTGCTAGGTGAGCACCTCTAGCCTACAGCAGCCAATATATTTTGCTGGGTGGAGACAACATCTGCCCCTAGTAGTCTTTACACCAACTAGCTAGGCCTTACTTTCCCCAGGTAGCCATCCTTTCCTACTAGGCCTCTACCTGCAACAAACCAACAACACATTGCCCATCTTCAGTGTAGCGTGTTTATTTGAAGCCAAATCAACCCTCACCTGCAAAACTTTTTACATGCGGATCATCACAGGGACATTTGTGTAGAAGGTGGGATTACTCTTACTTGCGGTGGCGCCGTCAATGGTGGAATAGGTAATAGGCGCAGATGGTTCCTTGGTTGTGACCAATGGCTGATAGGAGGTGTCAAAAACGCGGGGGCAGGAAGTGGCAACTCTTGGATCAAGAGTGCGGGGCCAGGTGACAACTGGGTACACGGTGGAGGTGTAAGTAACTTCAGTGTTCCCGGTGACTCTGGTGTAGGAGACTTTGGTGGCAGGCCTTGAGAGCAGCTTCTGTCTTGGATTCAGGCTGGTTGATCTGGCTTGTGATGCGGGAGGTGATTGACTGGCAATGACACCTTGGGAGGCCTGTGTGTCAGCATGACTCCCCTTGAGTTGGGTTCTGGGTCTATTATTGGATCCTCTGGGACACTCTTGTGGACAGGCTGCCTTGTGGGCTAGTGCAGGAGCTGGTTGGGAATGTGATTGATGGTTCATAAAAATAAAATAAAAATATATTTTTTAGATTAAATATGTGTTTTATTTAGATTTTAGTTTAGTTTTGGTAGTTATTTTCTCCTGATTTAGGCTTGAATAGTAACAGAATTTCTATATCTGTGATCTGAAGTGTATAATATTGTATACTTTACGAGTTTGGATAATTTTAGAGTTTAATAAATTTTTATGTATAAACATGGTTATAAAGATTGAATTTTTTATTTGATTTTAGTTATGGTGGAGCTTCTTGATCTGGGTTGGTGTTTCCTAGTCTGCTTACTGTACATTAAATTTGGATTCCAGTTCCCACAATTAATATCTGAGTTTACTAGTGGCATTCAAAAGTGATTTTAAATTTGGTTCTTGGATTTGGCAATCCTGCAATTCCAAAAAACATAGTAAACTTAATGAAAATGGTTGATGGATTTGAATGCTTCAAAACTGATTCCAGTTAATTCATTTTGTCCATTGAAAATATGCAGTTTGACTTGAACTTTGCAAAGTGTCTATGAGTTCCTGCATTTTTAAAAATTCAAATAAATACTCAAAAAAATCATTTAATTAAAAAAAGGCCATCTCACAAAAGTGATTCAAAATTTGGACCAAGGATTTGACATTCCCACATTTTTACGTTCAGGTTCTGAATTTACAGTACAAAAACTTATTTTTCAAATAGGGTAAATAATCTTTTAAAAGCAACAACTTTTTTATGAAATAACTAATAAATCAATTATATGAACCAACTTAAGGTATAATGTTTATAGCTTTGGGGTTGCTATTACACTCCTATACAAATCATTATTTTTGATTTTAACTTATCGAAGTAGATAAAAAGCTTTCAGTAAAAAGCACAATTAATAAAAATAAGACTTACTTTATTGCCTGCATTTAAAAATAACTTCTGACAATGACAAGCATTTTATTATATTAAAGCAATATGCAATATTTTGAGCATTCAAAAACATTAAAATAGCCATTAAACTTTAAAATGCTCAACCTGGCGCCTTGGCTTAACCCATTAATAGTTACCCAAATATTAGGGATGCTTCAGTCAAACCCAGGCAGCCGCGGCCAGTTTTTGGCTCTGGACCACTACTTTCAAATATTTATTTAAAATATTTAAATATAAGAGATTCCGTTTTGGCTTCAGCGGCCCAAAGTCGAAAGCCAGCCGAAGCTGAACCGAAGCATCCCTACCAAATATGGGCCACTTTGAAAATTGAAACAGAACTCGGTTCAATTGGTTGGTTTGATAAACTGATTCCAAGAACAAAACTTAAATAGCTGAGCATCAAGCTAATAGTCTTATCTGGCTCCTGCTGAAAGAATTTAGATTAAGTATCAAATCCCTTGAGCTTGAAAATGAATCGGCATACCATAACTCCAAAGACTCCACACAGGCCGTCTTCAAGATTTTCTTTGCTGCCGCCTAGCCAGACTACAAAAGTATTTATTCCCGCTGATCTTCTCGACGCTAGTTTTTCAACAACTGCAACTGATAATCAATTTGAACAAGATGAAGGAATTTCAAAAGATTGGAAAAAACGCTCGATGAGCTCACTAAGCTAACAAACACATTAACTTTCAACCTGAAAAACATGAGCCTACTCAATGATGAGTCTTTAGAGTTTAATTTTAGGTTTTCTTCGTTTACCAATGCCATTAATTTGAATGCAGAGAGTATACATTTTTCCGAAGTAAGATTGTATTACATAATAAGGTTGAGCCTTTTTGGGAAGCATATCCCTTTTATTATTTTAAACTGGTTTGCATGGTACCGGTTAGAAACTGCTTTACTTTACAAAACCAAATTTTTACAGCCAATGCAAATAATATAATTTACCTTCAGAATAATATATAATTTATTATTAATTCAAATACACACAAAATCATGCTTGTTTTCTCAATTCTCAACCCTTTTGGATTAGGCACCGAGCTGGAATACTTTACGTAAGGTAGTTTAAGTAGAACCTTAACCACAGATAGATTCTCAATTCAATGATGGCATTCCTCTTCAATCCAACAAGAATACTCAAGTTCCTAATCTGCAACTCAATTCCCCACCCTCTATACCAGAGGAACCGATTATTGAAACAACCTCGGCGCCTATAACTTCCCCAGTTGTTACTGACATCAAAACCCCCAAGAAGCGGGTTGTCAGAAAGGTCTCTCAAAGAGTCCCCCAAAGAAAAAAACAGGTAAATCTAATTTTTTATTACTTATCAGATTTAGAAACCGAATAAAACCATCATTGATACTTTGACTAAATCTCTACCCATCATGTATCGGAGCTCGGTAATATTATGACAAGTCATCTGTAATTAACAGTGTCAAGCCCCATTTCGAATTTATCGAAAAAGTTTTTACTTTTTTGCATTCTTCCAAAGAAGCTTTGTAAGCTTTCATTAAATTTTCAGATGATACTCAACAACATAGATCCAAAAGCGATATAGCTACTGGAACTGAGCTCACGGAACACTTCGTTCACAAATACGTGAATATTTTAGTTCAAACAAAGAATGTCCTCAAGAGTAGTGACAAATCTGTAAGTTTCAGTTTTAATTCGACTAATTTTTTACTAGGAAGTCATGTTTACTGTGAATCGTTCTAAATTCACGTCTCAATAAAATGATGTAATTTGTCTATAGGGTCGGATCTTAGTAAAGCTACTGCCGTTACGATGCTTATTTTTGCAAGTGATGCTGCTTTCTTTTAGCAAGCAACCCATTCTAAATTTAAATAATTTCCTTTATAGATTTGAATATCAATTTTTTCCGGGAGCTTGAGTAAAGTTTTGCGAAATAAAGAGCCATTAGTTAAAGTTAAATGTAAGTAGCTTCGAAGAAACAATTATTGTGTTAGATTACTCTTACAAAAGCAGTAACATACTGTTGCAGCCGAGTTTCCTTCCTCGCCTGCCAACATATCTTATGATATACAGGGGGCGCTTGAGGAGTTGCCCAGGATGTATCTAACAGCACGGATAAATCTGATGGTAGCATCAAATTGTGGGCATTATCTCCTAATTAGGAGTGTTGCCAATTTGACTTTGCTGATTCCTGCACAAGTTATTCCTCAGCTTTGAACTTTACATGGAACCCACCGCTGTGCCACCCCCAATGGTATATTAATCACAATATTCCTCAATAAACTACAGATTATTCTGTTCATTCTTGTCCTTTCTATTGGACTGTTGTCTTCCCCAATCAAATACTGAACTCTCATTGGTTCAGTTGCAACAATACTGGTTTCAAGGATCAGTCCTTAAATTTCTATGGCATTGTCTTTTGTAAAGTTAAATTTAGTTGTTTAAAGTGTCGCAACATCTACAATTTCTCCCTCTCAGGGAAGTGATTCCCCAATCAATAATTAAGTTGGTGGCACCCTTATCATTCACCCATCTTATACAGGATCAAACCTTTTGAGTCGTAAATGGAACATTACCTTAACATGCCTCATGATTACCATGACATATATGGACAGCATGTGACTTCTCATGATACTATATAATCCTCTAAATTCATATTAATAAAGTATCAACTTCTTCTCAATTTCCCCCTTTATTTTGTTTATATACTTCTCAGAAGTATATACTTGATGTCAGAACTCCAGAAAAAATATGATAGACTTGACCATTATTCCCCTGGCTGATTGGTTAGACGGACAATTGCCATACAGCTGAAAAGCTTAAGGAAAGCATCAGCTGATCCCGCTCCACGCCTCGGCTAATCAGTACATTGAGTATTACTCTGAAGATTGATCCTGATCCGATTCTGATCCTCCCATTGGATTGACTCAGATTGGATAAGCTTGATGATGTTTGATCTCAAGCACAGAACGCCTCTCAGCCAATAAGATGGAATGCCCAAGAATAATAATGCAAGATGGTTCCCGCCAAACATTTGCGCTTGGAGACACCCCAAATTCTAATACCAATATAGAAGGCCATTTAAAAAGAATAATGCATGATGTGAAAACCCAGTTGACAGGGTAACCAAACTTGCATATGCATAAACCATAAACCAGATGCCGCCAATACACTGATGAGGTAAGCTGAGTTCTGGTAATCTATTTTAGTCCCATGCCAGACCGGCATGGCTGCCTAACTCTGGGGGCTGAAACTAGCAGTCTGGGGAACAGATAGACTGACTAGTAAGAGTTGGAAGCATTAGATTATAATCTGGCAAGAGGGCTTATCCACCCTATATAAGGTGCTTTCCTGATTAGAGATTGAGCAGAATATTCACCCTTGAAGATAGAGATTAAAGGATCTCTATCATTGTATCACTACTAGCTGACACCTAGTAGCCAGAAGTATCCAAGTAGAATGTGCCACCGTTTACTTTCAGACCTGTGTGTTTTCTCCTACAGACTTGGGATACCGCCAGGCTGTAGCCTCACCTAGCCCTG
The DNA here is from genome assembly GCA_014839935.2 of Entomophthora muscae. NCBI lineage: Eukaryota > Fungi > Entomophthoromycota > Entomophthoromycetes > Entomophthorales > Entomophthoraceae > Entomophthora > Entomophthora muscae. The sequence goes on along the minus strand of QTSX02000247.1, from coordinate 23,612 downwards.
ATTGGTAGCAAAGATTGACTGCATACAATCTATATCAGCATCCCTACAATAATGAACAATAAATATCTTTCCTCAAGACCACAAAATCTTGACAGTGGTGCTCACTACAAAAATGAGCTGCCATCAGTGTCAAGTCAAGGTGCTGCCTTGCCCCTTTCCCACCCCAGCTTCATTGATAAGTATGGGGGGATGCATGGACACTAGTGACACCAAAAGAGACACTAGTCTCTGCTTGGCTATTGTGCCACACCAAGCTGTTGAGCTCCAAGACAACTGCCTCCACTTGGGCCCTGCCAATGTTCCATGACCTCACCAACCTTGCCAGTATTCCTTAGAAGAGGTCTGTGCTATGCTAGGCGCACTCCTGTATAGTCAATTACATGAAGGGGCCCAACAGGAGACAGAGTTCACTCTGTTCAGCTACAATATTAATGCTGCCAACCTTTGGACTGCATATCACCAGTACCAGGAAGCTAACAGCATGCAGATCAGTCAGCTGTTGAGCAAGGATAAGGGGCAAGTCAAAGACTTCCTCTCTTACTTTGTTCATCCAAGCATTAAGCACTTGCAGCGACTTGTTGCAAGACAAAGTTTGGAACTTACTGAGCTGAGGGCTAGCCGCAATGAATTTCAGGAAGCCCACTTAGCTACAATCAATAAGCTGAACACCAGCTTTGATTCATTGCAGGGTATCCTGAGAAATCTGTTCAATACCACCAATCATGCCCACTTCAGGGTGGATGAGATTGTGCAGAAGTTCAACTCTCAGGTGGACATATTATTGTCAATTGCTTTGAGAGCACTGGCATAACCCCACAGTGGATCACTGACGTGACAGCCCACTGTATTAGCCTTAGCTGTAGGGTTGGAAAGTTGGCCCAGCACCCAAATCAGAGTAAAGAGTCTCTTGATAAAGAAGCTCTTTGCCGTATGCTGGACAACACAGACAATAGAAGTACCAACTGGTATAACAAGTTAGTGGCTTACATTAACAAGCTGGCAAGTAAGCTTGACGGCCTGAGAAATGGGAAGTTCCCTACCCCGCTGGGCATTGCCGCTCAGGACCTTTCCTCTGACCCCCACAACTGTTACCTGTACCACAACACTTATGTGGATAACAAAAACAATCTTTGGGAAACCATCAAAAGCGTATGAGAGCTTGCCAGCTTGCTTGACAAGGATCTTGAATCTGCACGCAAACGGATCACCCACCTGGAGGAAGGTCGCATGAAGGACAAGCAACGTCATGGTACACTCACCTCTACGGTCCTTATGCTGGAGGAAAACCACAGAAACCTACTGGAACAGCTGGTTCAAGAACGTACAGCTAGGAAGGAGATGGAACTTAAGTTTGCTACAAGACTAAGCAAGCTTGAGATTCAGGCTAGCGGAGCAGGCAGTAGCAGCTTTGGCCAAGGCCTATCACCCCTCCCTGCCTCTTCTTTGGAAAGGCAGAAGACTTCCTCTCCTGATTACTTCCATGAAGTAGGTTCTGATTGTGAGAGTAACGGCTCTCAGTACACTTGTAATGTGCCCATGGGAGTTGCGGCACTGCCTCCTCTCACACCCATGACCTCCAACAGGCTTCCTTCTATTCCCGCCAGAAGACCAATTGCCACTCCTATAGAAGATACTTTGGTACCTGACCATAAGTTCAAGCCATTGAACTTAACTAAATTTGATTGTAATGAAAACATTAGAACGTTCATATGACTATTTGAGATGTCCATGAGAGGGTCATTGGATCACATGAAGGCCACCACCCTCATTAATGCCCTGGACCCCGCCAGTGTAGACGTTATCATGCCATGTCTACCACAGGAAGAGTGAACATATGCAGACGCCAAACAGGCGTTCATTGATGAATTTGGCAGCAAGACTAAACTCCAGGCCAAAAAGGTGGAGTTTAGCAATATCTCTTTCAAGAAATACAAGACTGTCTCCAACTTTGCTGACCAATTCTACCATGAGGCACAGATTCTCCTTGGAGCTGGGGTACTTTCCAACCTCAGTTGCCGCATCACCATGAGCAGAGCTTTACAACCCTATTGTGAGCTTGCCAACGTGAGTTTTCCAGTTCTTGACCAGTCCAATGGCACACAGAAGATTACCAGCTATCTCAGCAGACTTGGTTTGCTCTTTGAGGCCCCAAACAAGGGACATGCAGGTAAAAGTTTTAACAACTTTAAGGAGCAATCCCAAACTCCCAAGCCGGCCAAATCCACACCTGACACAGACAAGTCAAAAGGATAGAATAAATCCTGTTGTAATTATGGTAACTGCAATAAATGTGGGAAGCAAGGCCACTTTGCAGAAGAATGCCAAGGAGGGAAGCCTAGTCTACCTTCTGTCAACGTGGTCACAGTAGCCAGACCCGCTGAGCAGGGAAAAGGGAAGGCGGTCCAGTAATGAAATGTACTGAACCTGCCAATCCCCTTCCCATTCCAAAGGACCCTGATCAAGAAAAAGCCAGCCAGCGCCCTGAGGTCAGTGAAAATGACCCCTTGCCCACCAGCATGGAGACAACACCTCCCCAGGCAACAATCCCGGGCACATCTACAACCATTAACCAGCCCCTTCCTGACTTATTCTTACTGGAGAAAGACTTTGAGGAGGACTCTATCCATAAGCTACCAGTGGACAACCTTTATGTGATCCCCACCTGAGGGAGAGGCTGTCCCAGGAAAATTGACGCCAACACAATAGAGACCGTCTCCAAGCCCTACACCGCTCAAGTCCAGGAGGTATGTACTGTTTCTAACCCAAACGTGTCCAGCAACCTGCCGCCACTGAAAGGTGTACAGTTCTCCATGCCACTGAAAACTATAGAAGCCAACTTTCCTGAGATTGGTCAAAGTCTCTACCAATACTTTGATACCCCAGGACCTCTGGGTATCCATTTATTAAATCTTCAATCCAAATCTTACACAAAATGCACTTATGCTGATATTTCTGTAAACAAGATAAAAGTATGGGTCATCATAGATAGCAGGGCCCCAATTAACATAGTCTCAACCCACCTGGTGAAAAGACTGGGTTTGGCTCCAGAAGTGGCCCACTCCAAAGTCTATGGTGCCACCAGGATTCACACCACTACTTCAGTTGGAGCATACAGCTTGTTGCCAATGAGGTTTGTTTCAATTGCGGTCTCTTTGCCAGCCGTCATTCTACCCAGTCAAAACTATGATATAATGATTGGGACAGCATTCCTCCACAATTATGGGTTTAAGCTGGACATGGAAGTGGACACCCTGACCCTTCTCAGTCAGAAAATTCTGCTGTACTACTCCAAGGAGAAGATGCCACCAAAAGAGACCAAGAGCATTCACCTGGCTTACAAGGACAGAGTAGTAGCAATGTCATACAAAATCAAAGGAAAGAAGGGCAAGTGGCTGCCTACACAGATAAAGGAACACAAAGGCATTCCCCTTTGATCAAGGTCAACCTTCACATTAAAGAGTGGAACCCAGATGGTCATCAACTCTGGATTGACCCTAGATATACCTGAAGGACTTTTTGGAGAAATCCATCAGCCTTGGAACTGCTCCCGCTTTGAACCATGTGTTGCCTCTGGAATCATCATTCCTGGGCAACAAGAGATTCATATTCTATTGGCTAACCTACAGAAATTTAACCTAAAGATCAAGAAGCACTAGGTAGTTGCCTGTGTTCACCTCCTCCCAGTCATAGAGATAGAGGCATTCCATTGTATAGGCAACTTCTCCAACATTGGACTGCCAGATCAAGTAGAAGCCTCAGCTTATGCAACCACTCCTTTGGCTGACCTATTGTCCTTGAGAGATGAAGAACACAAAAAGGCCAGCACACTTTTTGAAAATTATTGCTGCATTTTTTCAGAAGATGATTTGGATCTAGGATGTACCACTGATGTCACCCATCACATCGACACTGGTGACCAAAAACCTATTTGCCTCTGTCCTATCAGAAGGTCCAAAGCCAGCAAGGAGGTAGTGAGCAAGGAGATTAAAGAGCTCTTGGATAGAGGCATGCTTGTGCCATCTAAGAGCCCTTGGGCATCTCCTATGATCATAGTTAAGAAGAAAGACAGTAGCAATAGGGTTGTGATTGACTACCGTTGGCTCAACCTGATAACCAAGAAGGATTTGTACCCTCTCCCACAGATTGATGATGCCCTTGATTGACTAGGTGGAGCCAAGTATTTCTCTGCCATGAATCTAATTTCTGGTTATTGGCAAATTGAGCTACCGCTCAAAGAACAGGAGAAGTGTGCAATAATAACCTCTCAATGGTTGTTCCAGCCAGTGCAATACGTCAATTCAAATGACACTATCTCAAAAACGCCATCTTGAAAACACCATCTAGAAAGACGCCATCTTAAAAACGCCATCTCAGATTTATGGCTAAACTGCGCCAGATAACTTAAAATATTGCTAAAAGCCCAAAAAACATTTCAAAAACTATAAAGACATTTGAATAGACTCAAAATCATCCAAGGATTTTAAATCTTCAATAAAAATATGGGGTCAGCTAATACCAACTATAGTGCGCAAAGCTCCAAAGTCAACACATCCTAAAACAGTGCTATTTTTGTATTAAATTTTAACACTATATTAAACATGTATATACATATTAAAATTTAAAATCAAATATTTGAAAAAAAGAAGTTTATTGTTAAAGAAAGTGGACTATACATTAGATCCAAGGGCTGTGGCAATGCCTTTGAGATGGGTAAGGTGGCCCTCTCTGGTGTAATAGGCCAAAGCTGCTTTTGTAACTCTTGCAAACTTGACCTGCTGGCCAGCATGCTTGGCTATAAAAGCTTTGCCTTTGACAGCCTGGGAATATAGCTGATCCCTGTGCGCATGCTGAATCTTCAGCTTCTTGATGATCATATTGAACATAGGCTTTTTTGCCTTAACCAGGCAGGAAAATTGGTTATGCCAACCTTCAAGTGAGGAGGTGGTCTTAGTTACGCCAGCTTTGACCTGCTTATAGCAGTTCCAGTTAATTGAGTTGCCACCCTTGCAGATGTGGCAATGTCCCTGGAATACACCCACCCACTGGTGCTCAAAATACTGTATGAAAGGAGCAAAGACTTCTTGGTTCCCAAGAATGTAATTGTCATTGAGAAGCTTGTTGTAAAAAAGGTTAACCTCTTCCTTTCTGACCATGGCCAGAGCAGCAAAGCAATTGAATATCTTTCTGGCCTCCTTTGTACCATCTTTGTATACCAGCTTATTGAGGTCTGGGTTTTCATCAGGTTCTTGCGCAGAGCCTGGCAGTAGTGAAAGAAGCAGCCTTGGGGCCTGCTCCTAAATACCTTGATAAAGACGTTGGCCTGTGTAGCCTCAAAGTCAACCATTAACATGGTATGGAAAGGAAAGGACTCAGGAGTTTCTTTGGTTATGGCCTGTTGCTCTTGGGTAGCCTCTGGGCTGACCTTCTTCTTCTTGCAGCCCCTTTTCTTGGTTGGCTCTTCTTCAAGCATAGGCAAGATGGCATCCAGTTTTTGCTTGAGTATATTCAAGGTGTGGATGTAAGTCTCTTCCCTTATATTAGGGAGAAAGAAGAAGACAAAGGGAATTGTATGTTCATTGACCTGACCATGGATGGCCCAAAGCTGATAAAATAGCTTAGGACAAGAGGCAAAAGTCCCATTGGCAAACCAGGTATGGCACTTTAAAAGGCGTACAAGATCCTCTTGTGTCAAAAAGCACAAAATACGGTTTGGTGAACCTTGCCTGTTGTCGTGTAGCAAAAAGGGCTTTTCAAGCATGGTAGTCTTCTAGACTTCCAAAAGTACAAGCTCATTGATACTTCTAGCGCTGATGCCAATATTGGCATCAATTGACCATTGATCAGTCACATACCGTTGGAGTCCGGTCTTTTCTCCAACCTCCTCTCTCTGATCCTTATTCAGGTAAAGGAGAGCATGAGTTACCAGCTCAGTTGAAGTCAAGTCCTTGTTGAAAGGAATGGCTTGGCAAAGGTACCAGCGCATAAGATAGTAAAGAATCATATCAGAGCCCAAACAGTCATTCTCAATGGTGAGCTCCTTGACTTGGGTAAACCCAATTGTAGTTAATTGCGCAAGGCAACCTGGACTATCACATTTGTAGTGATGGTTTGCCATATTTTTTTCTGGTCATTGCATATGAAAAGGAAGCCATCCTTGACAAAGCCAGCACCCCCTTCTTGGTCATAATGGGAAACAAGTCAGGAAAAATAGCTGGAACTTAAAATTGCTGTTGACATTGCAGATATTGGCAACTGCATGTAGGTCCCACTCTAGGATAGGCTCCTCCTCTGAGGCTGCAAAACCATAGTCACCAGAGTTGCTTTTGGAGACTCTTTCATTCTCATCTTCATCATTGGAGTGAATGTGCTCCTCCTGGAGATCAGAGGGGGAGTAGACAAAGGGAGAGTGGGGAGGGATGGGGCTATCAGCCTCAGGCTTGGGGGAAGGTGTGGGGGTCTTGGAAGGCATTTTTTCTTTAGGAGGCTGCTTGGAGAGGGTAGCCTTGGTCTTTCTTGCCTGAGCAGAAGCAGCTGTGCTCTTGGGAGCCTTGGAGGTAGCGGTGGTGGTAGGCTTGGGAGGCATCTAAGAGCAAATTTGCGTCAGAAAAGTTCAAATTTGGGGAGATTTTTTAAAGAAAAAATGAGAATGTGTTAAATATAAAAGTAGTCAATATTTTTACATGAAATTGTAGAAAAACTCTTGAATTATATACCATCATAATTATTATGTTTTTTATTCTGTAAAAATTAAAAATTTATTAGTAGCGCAAGTATGCAAAACTGTGAGTTTTGACTGAAAACTTGCAAGTGAAATGGTGTTTTCAAGATGACGTAATTGAGATGCTGTAGCTCAAAAATATAGTGTTTTTGACCATTTTTTATATTAAATTAACAAACTTCTGGTGGAGCTACCTCAAATGGGCCAAAGAGTAAAACTTGAATATTTTAAAGACTAGATTATACAACTGGGGTTAAAAAGTACCCAGTTGTTTAGAGGAGATAAAAATACATAAATGCAAATTTTCAGACGGTTTCTTACATTTTTTATTTAATTGAGATTTGGCGCTGAACTGTACTTTGTAAAAGTGGAAACAGTCAATTTGTGATGATGTGCTCTTTATAGTGTCCTATGACACCACATGCTAAAACAGGTTAATTCTTAGTGCCACATTGGTGGGCGCCACTCCTATTGGACGCCTAGTTGCTTAATAGATTTTGTAATGGGTACATTTTGCACAACAGAAATACCCTCATCACTAAATAAAATCACTAGTAAAACATTGTATTATTGAAACCCAAATAGCAAAGTTCACACTATGATGAGGAATAAGGCTAGCATATTAAACGTGGATTTTTGAATGACTGTGTTGCAGAGGGGTACTGTAAATTCAGAACCTGAACGTAAAAATGCAGGATTGTCAAATCCTTGGTCCAAATTTTGAATCACTTTTGCGGGATAGCCTTTTTTTAATTAAATTGATTTTTTTGAGTATTTATTTGAATTTTTAAAAATGCAGGAACTCATAGACACTTTGCAAAGTTCAAGTCAAACTGCATATTTCCAATGGACAAAATGAATTAACTGGAATCAGTTTTGAAGCATTCAAATCCATCAACCATTTTCATTAAGTTTACTATGTTTTTTGGAATTACGTGATTGTCAAATCCAAGAACCAAATTTCAAATTGCTTTTGAATGCCACTAGTAAACTCAAATAATAATTGCGGGAACTGGAATCCAAATTGAATGTACAGTAAGTAACTAGGACAAATCAACCCAAATCAAGAAGCTCCACTCTGGATAAAATCAAATAAAAATCCAATCTAAACACCCATGTTTAGACATGAAATTAAGTGAAATGAAAAATTATCTAAACTGGAAATGATGCAATATTCTGCACTTTAAATCACTAAAATAGCAACCATGAAACCATATAATCATTTATGAGCTACTCTCCTGATGACGCAGAATTTTTTTAAAAGTTTCAAGGAAGAAGGAGAGGGGGGAAAGATAAACCATTAGTTTACTAACTATGTATTCATGTATTGCTACTAAGAATACTTGATTACAGTAGATTTCAGAAGACGCTAATAATAAAGTAGAATTATATATTACAATCTATCTTATCACATTGTCTTTCCTTTGGTGTGTTGATAATGTGTTTGCAATTAATTGGACACACATTATCAACACACCAAAGGAAAGACAACGTGATAAGATAGATTGTAATATATAATTCTACTTTATTATTAGCGTCTTCTGAAATCTACTGTAATCAAGCATCTAAATTTTAGCCGTCCTAAAATGGAATAGGGTGATTTTTGAGAATGCCTATGGTTCCTAAAAGAATTAGCACAAATCCACCCTATATCCTTTAGCATCCTTTTTGAGACACCAATAAATTATATTTATTTCAAATTCCTTGCAATAATGATTTGAAATTTTGTTCTTGGATTTGACAATCCCGCAATTTCAGATTTGTTAATTTTTACATGATGTCCATGATTCAATTGAAATACAGGAAATCTCAAATTGTACATTAGAATCCCGCATTTCTGATTCATGTATCCCACATTTGTTTGCTGAGTTTTGTCTTTTGTTAGTTGAGTTATCTGCTCAAGAGATTCAAAATTTGCCAATTTAAATAAACCAAAAGAAATCAAAATAAATGATTGATTTTATTAAATATTTATTTTTCACTCAGCTGAGTTGCCCGCAAAAGTGATTCAAAATTTGGACCAAGGATTTGACAATCCCGCATTTTTACGTTCAGGTTCTGAATTTACAGTAGTACTATCAAAGTGGCGCTAATTTGGGTTAATTTATTATGTAGGTCTTAAATTAATACCATATTTTATTCCCAATTAATAAGGGAAAGGCTTGGATTAATCACATAAAAGTAAGATGTAATGACAAAAAATCAAAGAACACGCTGCCGCGCCATTTTAATTAAAGCCTAGGCGCTGCGGCACTGAATAATTAAAATTCCAGGCGCTGCGGCGCCAACTAATTAAAACTTCAGGTGCTGTGGCGCCGCTTTTCAGTAGGTTGGATTTTGTCTTTACAATTATAAATCTACTACCAATCCAAAATATCTTTTTTCAATTATACTATTGAGACTAGTCCTTAGAAATATGATTAATAATTAGATAACCATTTTAGGGATTCAAAAATAGCGCCGCGGCGGCGCTTGATGTAAAAGCAGAGCAGCGCCATGACATCCAAAATATTTGCAAGGCGGCGCCTGGAGCTTTTTTTGGGTGGTGTGGTGGCGCTTTATGTATGATAGAGACGGCGCGGCGGCGCATGTCATTGGATATTCTGCAGTAATGATCTAAAATCTACTGCCAATTGAATATATATAAATTTTATATTATAAATTTATGACAATGAGGTTGCAGTAATTATATTCTGTGAGCTCCATCATAATTGGCATCATTGATTTCATACTGCTAATTTATGCAGTTGACTGCTGTAATCCTAATCCGTGAGCTCTGTCATAATTGGCATCATTGCTTGGTCAAAATTTCCAACATATCCCCCCCATTTGACCAAACACTACTTTCTTTCTTTCCAAGATGAATCCCAACACCAACAACAACAGCAACACCAACATGCGCCAAGCCTACAACAAAATGATGGCTTCAATGGACAAAGCGGAGCGGCACACTTTTTGAAAAATGCCGCGCTCAGTTTGTATTGCTTTCTTGAATTGACTCCGGGCCAGTGACTCCCAGTTTTGCAAACAGGACTGAGCAACCACTGTGGCAGCCTTTGAGCGTAGTACTGCACCAAACTCTAGTGCCAGGGATTTCCCTGATGAGGACTCCATGTTTAAGGAGCCTCTTCCTGTCAGCAGTGCGCCCCCCAGCAGCAATTCTTCTGGTGCTCAGCACCCATTTCCTCAATGCCTTCCTTCCACTAGCGCGCCTCCCCCTACCCCATCTTCAATGCTCCGCGCCTGCCGCAACTCCAACCTTGTGGTGGTGGACTACCCTGACCTCCTTAGCAAGTTTGGGATCTGCCACCACAAGGAGACAATGTACAGCTTTGTACAGGCACTACACTCTGACAAGGATGCAATGACCCCAGTTTGGGCAGGGGAGTTATACTACGGCCAGTATGATGCCTCCTGTTTGGCTGCTGAGGTGCATCTAGGGCTGCAGTCAGCTACTCTGCCTCCCAGTGAGATTTCCGCGCAACATGTGCATACCATTGCTGTCCGCAATGAGTATATTGACAAGTTGGCTTGGGTTTGGGCTCTTGAGCTTGCAGCAGATCCCAGCTTCCATCAGACCTTGGACTTGCCCATCCAAGCCAACACCAACTGTTGCTTCTCTGCCATGTTCAAGGCGTATCTTCAAGCCATTACCACTGGCAATGCTTTCCTCTACCTTCCTTTGGCTGCTGCAACTTGCCACTTTATGTGGTATCCTCCCAAAAGTTGCCAGCCTAGCTAGCCTGGGTACGCTGGTTGTTGCCTGGAGCATTACCGCTCCCTGGCTTATCAACTCCACGCCCCCCTACCGCTATCATATTCCTACATGGAAGATGCGTTGATGGACTGCTTCACCATAGGTGCTGCATTCTCTGCTTGTAGTGGCTGGGGCCGTTTGGTGCCAGTCATTCAGATCCGCCTTCCCCTGTGCAACTGGTCTTCTATGTTTGTAACTCTCAGTTGGCCTGGGCCCAAATGCTGGTGATCCTGGCTCACGTGCGCCAGCGCCTGGACAACAACTGCTACATGATGCCCATCCATAAGTGCCCAGTGATTACCATCCAGAGCACCACCAAGTATCCCCACCCCACCAACCGCCAGTCCTCTCCTCCTGCCGTGTCTTCTGCTCAGCAGCGTGGAGGCGCCTGCAACACAAGGGACTAATCCCAAACAGCCTGCCTTTTATTGCAATAAACTTGCTTTGCCTATCCTCTTTTTTATTGTTTCTATTACTTTTTAGTTCTTATTTTTTATTATATTAAGTTTTTAATTGTTGTAATTATCTTCTAAATTTAGTGCTTATGGAAATATTGTTGATTAGTGGAGTTTTTATGTTGGTGATTGAAATTTTGCGCTGCCGTGGCACTAAATTTAATAGTAAGACGCTGCTGCGGCATAAAAGATGTTTGCAAGGTGGCGCAGCGGCGCCCAGGACTATCCCAAGTTGGCGCCGCGGCGCTTAAAGCTGGCTAGTTTTGCAGTTGAATTTGCGGAGTTTTGGTAACCTTATTTTGATAACAGACTTTTTATTTTGATTCAAGATAGCGTTTTTGTGTTGCAGTTTTTTGTGATGGTGTATTTTAGGGTATTTATTAAGTGTTTTTATAATGAAAACTCTAATTTGGATAACACACTTTTTATTTTGATTTGAGATAGTGTTTCTGTGATGCGGTTTTTTGAGATGCTGTATTAGAAACTGATATGTAAAAAATAACTATTTAATAAATTTTATTAAGTTTTTTTTTAGTTTTGCTGATGTAAATTACGACACCATCTCAAAAAAAATTTGAGATGGCGTCTTTTGCTCTGGAGTTTTTGAATTAACGTATTGCACCTTCCAGCCAACACACATGCCCCAGGGTCTGTGTAACGCCCCAGCCACGTTCCAACAAGCCATGGATTTGATTCTTAGAGACTTCAAGCTGTCTTGCGTTCTGGTATATTTGGATGTCACTGATGCATTTTCCAGGACCTTCAATAAACATCTGGGTCACCTGGAAGCTGTATTCAAAAGACTGGCTGATGCCAATCTGAAGATAAAGCCTCAAAAGTGCCAGTTTTTTAAAGATCAGCTTGAGTACCTTGGCTTTGTTGTGGATACAACTGGTCTTTGCCCTCAATCTGCAAAAGTTGAAGCCATCACAGATATTAAGCAACAAGAGATTAAAAGAGACATAAAAGTCTTCCTAGGAATAATTGGCTACTACCGACACTTTATTCCAAACTTCTCCTGCACTGGCAAGCCACTGTTCAACCTTCTTGTGGGGTTCCTGGTCACCAGTCCCCATAGTGTGTCCTGGGTTGTAGCCAGGGACCGGCTTGGAGGAGTTGTCATTCTCCAACAGGGGTGAAGGGTTGGTGAGAAGCTTATACTTGGCTTGTATAAGGGTGAACTCATCAAGTACCTTTTCAATCACCAAGCAAGCATCTCCACCGTATACCTGGACTTCAGCAGGCGCCAGCCTGCCTGTAGGCCAAAACCAATCCTGGAGTAGTCTTGCAAACTCTTCTCTGATGAACTCTCTTCCTCTATTTGACATCTCCAAATGCCTGGTCACCTTCTCCCACTCCTCCTGGGCAGATTTACTAGAGGCAAACTTCCTGCACCCTAGGCGGTTTGATTCCTCATCCCCTGGGCTAGGGTAGAAAATATGGGGCAATTGACTCATGAGACTTATATAATCTTTTCACACGGGAAAATCAGATAGGGGCCGTAATAGGCGCTTTATTCTCTGTCAGAAGGAAGATCCCCTTAGAAAACTTCTGAGATATCACCTTTGGGTAGGGAATAAGAAAGGGTTTGTGCCAAAACTTGGAGTCCTCCAAAAATCTTTTGGACCCCTTGTACTTGGCCTTGGGCTCCTGCTCCTTGTTCTTGGGTTCCTTTGCTTTGGTCTTGGGCTCTGTTGTCTTAATCTTAAGCTCCTGTGGTCTGACTTGGCTCTGGCTTCCTATCCTTGGTCTCCTGCTCCTTCTGTAGCTTTGATGGCCTTTGTAATCCACTTGATCCAGTCCCTGAAGAGTCTCAGATAGCTCTCCCTTTTATAGCCCCTTGTTTCAGACCAAAATCCTCTCTTAGAACTCTGGTTCTTTAAAGCTTAAACTATCCTGTTTTTCTTCTTCTATAATATATTAAACTTTCAAACTTACTTTAGCCAATGAAAGCCCTGAATTTTCTGCTTCTGCTCTCCATTTTTTAGGCTTTAACTTTCAAGTTAAAGCCCTTAAAAACCTGATTAAGTAGGCTCTGGGTTACAGCTAATCAAACGCCTTGCTTTAACAGTTTTGCCAAAACAGTTTATCCAGATGACCTGTTCCTGACCCTGGTTTGAACTCCAAGCTGCCCTGCTCCGGGTAAACCACTGCTCCGTGTTTTGAACGGTTTTGCTGTAATTCCTGTCACATTTCCCTGGCAAATCTTGAGCGCTTCCACATATGTTTTACTTAGGAAATTTTTGATCCTTCAATTTTTCAACATTCTCCGCGTTTCTCCATATTTCTGTCAACGTTTTGCATCTTTGAACTTGCCTGTTGCTTGTCCTTTTGCTCCCCTAGTTGTTCATGGCAAAATTTGCTCTTTTGCTCTCACAGTTTCTCTGTTCTTCTTCCAACTTCTTTCTGGTCCTTTCTCTCTCTCATCTTTTTCCTAAAAATAACATATAGTTCTAATAAACTATAGGTTATTTTTCCTCCTCTTTCTTTTTCTTGATATTATTTTTAATCATTTTTTAATCATAATCAGGCAGTATTCAATCATTCTTTAACTGCTTCTTTATATCCAAATTTCTTCTCAAAAGTCACTAAACCAGCTCTTCCAGCCTCTGTATTCAGTCCAGCTAGGTCATCCCCTCAACTCTTCAGTTCTTCAGTACCAACTTCTGGTCCTTTGGCCATCTTACCCCATGATCTGCTAGTTCTTCATCCTGTCTTCTTGTCCTTCTGCTTATCCTTAACCAGTTCCACACTAGGAACTCCATTTTTTCCCTTAACACACTGAATCATATTGGTCCATTCCATTCAATATGAATTAACAGTTCATCAACTAGCCTTCACTGTGATCAAACAGTCCCTCTTGCTAGTCTTCTCTGCTGATTCTGTGAACCACCTTAGTTCTTTATCTCAGCCCCCATTACCAGAACTCGTAGACCCAGGTATGAGTCTACATTGAACTGGCGTTTGACTGGGCCCTTGCAAGTGGCAATACACTTAGGCCATTCAACCATAAATCTATGTCTATGAGTTGTCTTTACTCACCCAGGTGATGAAATCTGGGCTTTCAGTTGCAGAGTAATCAGCTCTACTTCCCAGAGGCCTGATCACACCAAGTTCTGCAGCTTGTTTCCCCAAGCAAGCCACCTTGGTGACACCTCTGAGCATGCCTATACCCTCCAATGCTCACTTTGGGTTTCCCCAAAGCTCCCATGGGGGCATAAACAAGAACATCCTGCCAGTCTGTTAGGCAGGGTGCTTGCTCACAGACCTCCTGCAAGCGTATTAGGGTACATTGAGCCCTCAGAGCTTTTCCCCTCCCTGGCAGCCCACATTACCTGCCAGGGGTCCAAACTTACTCTCCCCCCCAGACAGACAAAGTTTCCTGCTTGCTATTTCAGTCTCCACCCTTCTAAATGAAGTACTATAGCCCAAAGCAGCCAACATCCTCTGCTGGGTGGAGGCAACAACTGCCTCTGGTAGTCCTTTGTTACCTACCAGCCAGGCCTGACTTACCCTAGTAGACCATGTTACCTACTAGGGTTACCTCACTTACTCCTAGCAGCTCTATGTTACCTACTAGTTTACAACGTTGCTATCTGACCACACATTGTCATTCTTTAGCATATTGTCTTTATTTGAAGCCAAATTCACCCTTGCCTGCAAACCGCACACATGTGGATCACCACACTCCTTAAGAATGGAACTACCTTTGAATGGATAACGGCGTTCCAGACTGCCTTTGATTCTCTTAGAACCAGTCTTTCATCCAGCCCCGTTTGATGTATCTGGACTTCAACAAGCCCTTTATTGTCTACACCAATGCATTGTTGTCAGCACTGGGGGCAGTGCTATCCCAGCACAACAATCAAGGAGCTGAGCATCCTGTAGCTTATGTCAGCAGGTCCCTTAATGTTCATGAGCAAAATTACACTGTCACAGAAAGAGAATGCCTTTCTGTGATATACGCCTATAAGCAGTTTAGGGTATACCTGCATGGTGTAAATTTCACTGTGGTAACAGACCATGCCAGCCTCAGTTGGCTTCAGAATCTCAGAGAGCCCAAAGGACGCCTTGCCAGATGGGCACTGAAACTTCAAGCCTTTGACTACAAGATAGTTCACCGCCCTGGAGCTAGCCACCAGAATGCCAACTGCCTGTCTTGACTACCCACTGTAGTGTTGGTATCATACCAAGTAGATAACATGTATGATAAAATGGCAAAGGTCACCTTTGACAATGAGCCAGAGGAAGTCCAGGCCATCCTGAGGGAGCTGAAAAAACAGTCAGTAGAGAACAACAAACTCTAAAAATATCACAAAGATAAAAAGTACTTATTCCCTCATCCATCAGAAAGGCCAAAAATCATACTCGCTGCCCACAAGGCAGTGGGTCACAGAGGATTCCAGAAGACCTTTGCCCAGCTGCAACTCCACTACTATTGGGAGTCTCTGCTGTTTGATGTCAAGG
Source organism: Entomophthora muscae (assembly GCA_014839935.2). Classification (NCBI taxonomy): domain Eukaryota; kingdom Fungi; phylum Entomophthoromycota; class Entomophthoromycetes; order Entomophthorales; family Entomophthoraceae; genus Entomophthora; species Entomophthora muscae. The sequence continues at coordinate 8,215 of QTSX02000247.1, read as the reverse complement.
AGACCCTTACTTTCTGTTCTGAGTGCCAGAATGAGAAACCATTTGTGGGTTGCCATCAGTACAAAAAAGTTGAACCAAAATTTGCTTGGCATACTGTGAGCATAGACGCTGTAGGTCCGCTTCCAATGTGCATAGAGCGCCTCCAATATATTATAGTGGCTGTTTACCACTTAACCAAGTGGGTTGAAGCCAAGCCACTACAGAGAGTAAGTGCCAAGTCCACAGCCACCTTCATCTTAGAGTGTATCATTCATTGGCATGGATGTCCTCAGTTCATTATCACAGACAACAGCACCAATTTCACTGCCAATGTCATTCCCAAGCTGAACAAGCTCATGGGCGTGAGGGGAGTCCTCTCCACTCCATACCACCCTGAGTCTAACAGTATGATGGAGAGAGTTAATTGAACATTGGTCTCCATCCTTAGGAAATTGGCAGATACTTGTACCTCAGAATGGTACCTGTTCCTGCCTACTGTGGTCTTTGCCTACAACATATCAATCCACAGTACTACCAGGTTTTTGCCTTTCAGTTGGTGTACAGTTGCCACCCTGCCATTCCGCCAATCCTGTACTCTGCCATGGGCAATTATGAGGACATGATTTATCAGCAATACCTGACTAAGTTAGCCAAAACACTGATCAAGCTTCAAGCCAAAGCTTTCACAGAAACCTCCCTGTCCAGAGCAAAGGGCCAGATGGCCAATAACAAAAAGCGCTGTCCTTTGATGGAATTCAAAGTGGGAAGCCAGGTTTCATACCATGACAAGGTCGTGGGTCAATCCCATAAGTTGGATAGCTTATGGAAGGGTCCTTTTGATGTTATCAAAAAAACCTCACAGGACGCATATACTATTAAGAATCTGGAAGATGGACAACAAATAAATTGAGTACATGCCAGATTCCTTAAGCCTTTCTTCTCTTTGCCTAGTATTGGCAATAATTAAACCTTGCAGTTTATATATGGATAAACTAAAATATAATTGTAGAGATAGGTGTTTATTTAACAATTAAGGGTCACCTTCTTGATACTTGGGGTCCTCTTCCCCCTTGCCTTCCTTGTCTCTGTCTTCTTCATCCTTTTCATTGTTGCTAAGATCCTGATTTGCCAGAGTTTGGCGCTCCACTGCCCTTTCCTGGGTTCAATAAGCATGTCAACATCTTCCAGTCTGAGTCACACTACAAATAGGAACAAAAGGGAAAGTACAGCCCCTAATAAAGAATGTGGTAGCAACCTGTAGCCACACTCTACAAACTCCAATTGGCTGTTTCACATATTGGACAAGGGGAAGAGGAATGGATGCCTGCTGGGCGTCTAATTGCCAAAGCCCGGTGTCTAGCCAAAAAAAGCAAGAAAGAACCATACAGTCAAGCATGAAGTCAGAAATGTACCTATAGATACAAGGCAAAGGAGCTTGGATGCCTCCTATCTTATTGTGATACTTATCTAAATGTGCTGCCATGTCATCAAACGTCCCCATAGGCAGATGAAGATCTGGTGTCAAAAGCAGGTCACCACACAAGGCCTTTCCATGAAGAGCCAGCTTCTTATTGCCACAATGAAGCGCCTCCCAGGCCCTTATTGTAGCCCTGCAAATTCGGCTGTCTCAAGCGTCAGAATTTTTTACTCCCAATGAAATGTAGACCTTGGGAAAAGGATCCAGAGGGAAGACCTAGCTTTTGATAAATCAAGGCCAAAGTCAAGGATGAACCCTAAGATTGGCATGTCCACAGCCCGCACTGTTGCTGGATTGGCCAGAAGATCAGTTAACTCTTGTAGTATCTCCTGCCAAGAGGTCAAGTCTTCCACTGCATAATAACCACTGGCAGTCTTTTGAATCCGTTTCTTCAAATCCATATGAGGACACATCTGCGTCACTACATAAAGGAATAGAGGAATTATGTCCCCACCCTGGAACAGATTCTTTACAAAAATCCTTCCTCTCCTAGACAAAAATGTGTAAACACAGACTCTTGAGTTCCCCCAAAGGCATCATATTGATCCCAAGCTGGAGTCACAACTACTTCTTGCCCTTTGATTGTCTGATCAGAAGCCCAAGTAACCTGTTTAGGCAAACACTACTCTACTGACCCTTCTATGAGACGCTTCCCGGAAACAGTTGAGTCAGCCCCTCCTGACTGCTCATTGTCCTCCTGAGCATCCAACTGGAAAGGGTCTTCCAACCCTGTAAAGGCTGACTTGGAGCCTCCATCTCAAAGCCCTTGGATCAACGCCCTTCTGGCCTTGAAAGAAAGGTTGTAGAAAGCCCTCCTTTCCTCCTCAGACATCTCTGTGATGTACTGATAGGCGTCAGTTTTTCTGGTGTAATTGGAGTGGTTGGATGAGCTATCCATATGCACAAGGTCTTCAAACAAGGGAAGAATATATGGTCCAGTCTAGCCGAGGGAAATGTCAGAGCTCTGGAATAATATGATAGACTTGAGCATTATTCCCCTGGCTGATTGGTTAGACAGTCAATTACCATACAGCTGGAAAGTTTAAGGAAAGCATCAGCTTATCCTGCTCCACGCCTCAGCTAATCAGTACATTGAGTTTTACTCCAAAGATTGATCCTGATCCAATTCTGATCCTCCCATTGGAATGACTCTGATTGGATAAGCTTGATGATACCTGATCTCAAGCACAGAATGCCTCTCAGCCAATAAGATAGAATGCCCAAGAATAATAATGCAAAATGGTTTCCGCCAAACATTTGCGCTTGGAGACACCTTAAATTCTATGACCAATATAGAAGGTAATTTAAAAAGAATAATGGATGATGCAAAAACCCAGTTGCCAGGGTAACCAAACTTGCATATGCATAAACCATAAACCAGATGCTGCCAATACACTGATGAGGTAAGCTGAGGTCCAGTAATCTATTGAAGTCCCATGCCAGACCGGCATGGCTGCCTAACTCTGGGGGCTGAAACTAGCAGTCTGGGGAACAGATAGACCAACTAGTAAGAGTTGGAAGCATTAGATTATAATCTGGCTAGAGGGCTTATCCACCCTATATAAGGTGCTCTCCTGATTAGAGATTGAGCAGAATATTCACCCTTGAAGATAGAGATTAAAGGATCTCTATTGTTGTATCACTACTAGCTGATGCCTAGTAGTCAGAAGTATCCAAGTAGAACACACCACTGTTTACTTGCAGACCCGTGTGTTTTCTCCTACAGACTTGGGATACCGCCAGGCTGTAGCCTCACCTAGCCCTGATTGGTAGCAAAGATTGTCTGCATACAATCTATATCAGCAACCCTACAATAATGAACAATAAATATCTTTCCTCAAGACCACAAAATCTTGACACTTGACAATACTCATATATATTTCATTTAAATCTGCTATATTTCCAGACAATTATCTCAAACCTAATAAATATATGTTAATGCATTAAAATTTTCAGCTGATCTTCTCCTTAGCTATATTAATTGTTATTAACCTGACAGTATACTATGTGGAATCATTAAAGTACATTGATAAATTTACTATTGAAAATATTAAAAATAAAATTAATACAAAAATAAATATAAGTCACATATTTATTTGATTGGCTGCTTAGAAAGGCATGCAGGGATGAACATATCAGAACAGACGTAAAATTTAGTCACAGTCTCAGCTGAAGGGTATGGAATCCAACCCACAGCAAATCAAATAAGCCCTTGGGTCTAGATGGCGTCCCCTGCTTGAAAACTTGCTTAAGCCACCCAAAGAGCTCTTCAATTGGGTTTAGGAATGGAGGATAAGCAAGAAGAAATGATAGGCTATAGGATCTGTTGCCAATTGTTGCTGGCCAAATGATATGCCTGCATCAATCATTGGTAATTTCTCAAGAATATCTTGCACCTTGTGGAGCCCAACATTATCCAGCACAATGATATTGGAGAACTCCAAGCTGGTAAGTCTGAGGTACTCTCAAACCAATTAGAAAAATTCAATAAAAGGTCTAACTATTGTGAGAACCCTTGATCATTTGATATAGTTCAATGCTGAGTGAACCAAGAAGGGCTATTGTCACAAGTGACAAACTCCTATCAACTATACTTATCAAAAATCCTCAACTACAAAACTTGAACCCCGGCATCTTGCGGGCCGCCAGCCCGCAGTTTTTTGGGCTCAAATCAAAACAGGATTCAACTTTGGAAAATCCTTTTAAGCTTGATGAACCAAATTTACCTACGCCAATACTCTCCACACTAAAGGTTCCTGATAAAACAGCCAATCAACAGGCAGGTCCAGCCATAGATTCTGCAATTACTTGGGCCCGCACAGAAGGGGAAACAGATAATTTTCCCATAGAACGTGGGCCACCCAGAGGCAATCAATCCCACAACCTGACTAGGGAATTTGATCATTCTCAGTTCAAACCAGCCAATGAAATAACCCCCGCAATTGATGACACCAAAGACTGGGAAGACCTGGTTATTGGGAAAACCTGGGCTGACAGAATTTTTGAAAGTTTTACCATGACAGATGGGCATACTTATACCCTGGGCCGCCAGGAAGATGCCCATTGCCATCCTTGCAATAAAGTGACATGAACCTTTTGTTCAACCAGATCATATCATACTTGTTATTAGTTTTACTTCATTTACAGTCTACTCCTTGCGTCTCCGCACCCTGTGCTCACCTACCCCAAGAAACCTCGGACCAGCCACCCAAACTTTACCGTCCACCAGGAGCTCCCTTTGGCCCAGTACATTTTACTGAGTACCCACCCAACCTGGTGTATTTGGAGTTTACTATGGAGGAGATCCTTGTCCACAACCCTGAAGCTAGAACTAGAGAGACAGAAGTCCTTTACAGAGAAGGCATCAAAATCATCTGGCCCCCTCTGCTATTCCAAGACAAGTATAATTTCCTGCCCGCATATTTGGTTCCAATGACACCGCCCCTCACCCTGCGGCCCAACTGCCCGCAAGAATCTGTTGCCACTAATGAATCCACTTCCACTCAGATATTTGGGGTGATGTATATCACCCTCACTGGATTGATTGATTCCATGGTGCCTGTAAGCAGACCTTGGGAAGTCCTTGGAAAATTGTTATCTTATATTGTAAAGTTAGCCCCAATCTTGTGGTGGGCTCTCCCTGCTGGGCCCGCGGGCCGTCTGCCTGCAAGTTCTCAGGAACCCCCCACAGGTTGGATCCCTGACAGCTATCATTGAGTAGGCCTCAGCACAAACAGATGCACGCTAGGATACACCATACTTGGCACTTTTGGGCACATAACCATAAGCATTGTGAATGGAAGATGCAAAGGAAAATTCATCAATGTAGTAAAATTTTACCTTGCCCTTGTCCTTTAGCGTGGTATACATCTTGGCATATTTTTGTCAGGGTGTTGATGTTAATTGGGCTATTCTGGATGCGTAGAGAAACCAAGATTTTTTTCCAGAAGAATCTCAATTCTTTGACCATGTGAAAGTAAAATGGAATTGAGGCCTCAATTTCAAAAACAGATTTGACTATAGCCTGCATATTTTCTAGTTCAAGATGGCAATTTTCGGTTAATCCACTATTTTATTACCCAAATGTACTTTTTCAGGATGATTGACTAAAGCTTGTATTTCTCCATAAGGAGAACATTGTTGGCTTTCAGAACATAATATAAAGCTTATGTAGTGATTTTTTCTATACATCAAAAGTTGCTGTGGCATTCTTATAGTCCCAATTTTCTTTGATAAGTCTAATAAGGGTTTCATGAGTAGAGTTTGGGATCACCTCATGCTTAGTTTTTTTGGTGGTAGGCAACAGCTTATTGTGCTCTTTAAAGACATAGGGCATATGCAGATTATTATAAATAAAGTAACTTTTTTGAATACCTACTGCCCCTTCACAGTTTGATAATACTGTGGCTCTTTGTTGTTGTCTTGCCCTTTGCCATCACTTATGTAAGGCTCACAGATAGTATCCAGAACAGGCTTAACACTCTATATAAGACTAGCAGAAATTTAATCTCAGAAGTACAAAGTGTTGTATACCAAGGACACTCTCTCAGTGGCGGGCTGTTTATTATTCTGGTGGCTGTAACCTTGGTGGCCTTCCTGGACAGCTTTGGAACTCTGAGGTTAATACCACATTTTTTGCCAGTCTGGGTGCCCTAGTTTTGTTGTGGTGGCTGTTTAGCTTGGATTTCACTGCCTAACTCAGAAAAACTCCCACTGTTCACCTCCTGGACTACAGCCACTCTGTTCTTTGACCCACAAGGGTGTCCACGTCTGCGAGGTACTCCTTTAGCTCTTTGGCTCTGTTGTTGCAATGTGTCTTTTTTGTATAAATATAAAATAAAGTTAAATCAGCTTAACTATACAATTTATTTATTGTAACTTTTATCTGTCCATATATAGTAGCATAAAAGCTTGTAGTCACTACTGTTTATTTCAAATTAGGTTTTTAAATTTCTATATTTATTATATTTGGTTGTAGATATGTACTTTTAACTGTTCATATTGATATATTTTATTTTTTATACTTTAATCCCAAAATAGACACTCATAACATGTATTTTCATTTTATGCTCTAGATTGTATCTCTTAATTAGGATGTACTGGTAACATTATTATGGGTTTATTGATTTGCTTTGGTATTTCATATTTTTGTTGTCTGTTTCAGTTGCTATTAGGGTTTGTTGTTGGATTGAGTTTTTAACTTTTGTGACTGAGTTCAATTCATTCTTAAAAACCACAGTAAACATATTAGCTTTATTTTCTATTTGAAACAGATTTGTTCTAGTGTTTGGTATATTTGTTATTAAATCATCATACATTTGTTCCAGTTTGAGTAGATTGTTGTGTGACTGGACTTTTTTTCAAATAACACATATTTTTTATGAAATCATATTCTATTTCTATCTAGAAAGTTGAAGTTTTATTGACTAAACCCATTTTTTCTGAAGTAAAAACTTTTTTAATATCAACAGGTTTGAAAGCTACTGTATGTGGTAAAATACTAGAACTAGATAGGGTAGAATTAGTGTGAACCAAAGGTTCATTTATCTTCATTATTATAATGACAATACCACCAGTTTCATCTTAGCTGGGGGTTTATACTACTAATTCTGGTGTCTCCAGAAACCACAGGCTTTAGGTCTTTGGGTATTTTATCATTGGGAAATGATACTTTGGTTGGTCCTCAGTGATATCGTAAATTTGGGCTATCTAAACTAGCTAAATCTACGTGCTAAAGTTTATCTAAACTAAAGTATAAATAAAACATACTAATAATCCTAAGTCTATATAAAGCTTACTAAATACTAGCTTTCATGGCTAAATAAAGGCAATATAAAAGCATAAGTATTAAGTGTAAGTTTGATATCTGAGTTTATTAAACTCATATGGGTTGATAATAAGACTGAATAATTCAGCTCAATAATGTCATAGCAATTGGATAGTGTAAATCAACTTTAGGGGCCCAATGTGAAATTTTATTAATTATTAAATCCCATTGACTCAAAAGCAAATAAAGCAGCGCTTCAATTTTTTGACAAGGGGCGGCTAATTTTGGATTGGCTGACGCTGGTGAATAGATGTATTGATGCTCTATTTTCTGCTTCTATTCTCAATATCATGTGTCCCGGCCAAATGCATTTCAGTTTGAATGCCAGGGACTGGTAGTGGCTGCTGATTATTGGGAGATTAATTTCAGGCTTTGTCAAAACTTCCTTTAGGAGGGTAGCTGCCTCTGAATAGGTCTGAGCCTTAAGTGATACATTTTTTGTTGTGGACCTATCCATACTTGGGAAATATCCTTGGTTTTGCGGGCAGATCATCAAATAGCCTTCTGATTTGAGCAAAAAAATGTTGGCAGCCAGGCCCTCTGAGCTGGCAGACTGCAGATTGCAAGGACCAATGTTCAATTCCTGCTTTTGACTTCTTTTCATCATCAGAAGCAAAATGTTATCTGTGACATCTGAGCTGACTCAGGAGTGGAGAAAATCACCAAGGATCTGGGTGTACTCACATTCATTGGCATAATCAGCTGTTTTCCCAATAATAGATAGTGCCCTTGGGTTAACAGCCAGAAATGCACCAATGAAAGTCCAATCCTTAATATTCTTCCTTTTATTGGGTTTATCATATTTCCCTTGACCCCAAAATTGTCAAAAGCAATGGACAATTTGCAATACAAGATGGATACAACATCACAGATACACTTGCCAAGCAATCAGTAATAGGGGATACTATGACAGGATCATATGGGAGATCCCC